>JAVTVY010050865.1:0-25393 GCA_036873755.1 Hanleya hanleyi
CGCAACTGGCACTTCGAAATTACGTCAGTTTTGTTATTCACTCTCGTTAAAAGACATAATTCAAATCAGGAACAAATCAGAGACCGTTTGTTAAATACGAGATGGGTTATGAAGATATAAACTCATTTATATTTTATGAATATTGCATATATTTGATAATCACTATAGATTGGTAATAACCAATTATAGAATGGAGAGATGATCGTTTTCAGTTTATAGCTATGTAATACATGTATGAATGTTAGACTATGTTCCGTTTAAAGGGGCTTAACTTTCTGATCAATCCTATTGCCGAATTATGGGCAACGCCTCGGTACTAGATTGGACCAAGACAAAATATCTGGCGCTGAATAGACGAGTTCGCCATCCCCCATTATCGTGATAATTATGTCACGCAAATAAACGCATTATCTCACATATTACAATTCTAACTGTAGTGAGCAACGACTTATGCCTCGGTGGCCTTTTGCTGTTCCAATGGAGGATAAACACATGAGAATCAATAACTAATTTTCCCGTCAAGTTTCTAACATAGAATTGCAAACATTCACAAGGATGTTTTAAACACTGATAAATTAATTACCAGGGCTAGAGATATAAATCTGAGGGCAATTTGTTTCTATCTGAACTGCAACCGACAACATTTTATTCCTATTACGTGGTGATTCGGAATTCTACTGTGAGTCGTATCCTGTTGAATTTAGATTCTGAACGATGTCGTTAAAACATGGGTCCATTCAGATTACATATCCAGTGGATGTTTTTCTTCTATTACATCCAGGACGATGGGATTAACTTGGCATTCTGTTTTAGTTCTCGCATGATTGAACTAATCTTACAAACTAAATATACTGCAAAGAGATGAGGCTGTGCCACTGTCTCGCAAAAAAACAAAACAATTATCACATTCGCGCAAGAAAAGAAACCCCTGGAAAATCAAATAGCCACAGTGTAGTGAAAACAAATATGCAATTTGTTTCGAAAAATTGCAATGAAGCAGGCAATGATTTTCCTGGTTGGGATTTAGGGCAGACCAAATTGTATGCAAAACAATATTATCCGCATGTGCGTTTTTTCACAGTTAATGTATGCATGACTTCATGGACTTGTTACCTTCCTATCATTTAAATATTCACGATACAAAATAATTATCTTATTTAATAAAGATGCAGGTATATTATGAGTAATTTCTCATTTCTTCCAGATAGATACTCAGCGTACGGACAATTTGATTATGGTCAGGTAGAGATGGTCTCCGCTATCGAGAAGAGCAATACTGGAATCATGTAACGAGAAGAGCCATATCAGATGCTAAGAGGTTTTCAAAATACACAATTCCAGAATTTTAATAGCCGCCGTCAGAAAATACGTCTGGAGAGTGTTTAACTGACTGATCGACTATAATTAACTACATGTATATTAGAACTTTCAAACTAATAATATCGAAAATTCGGCAGATTTACCCTGGGTTATAAGGCATTAAAATCGTCAAACTACTATCACCGGGTTTCATGGATTAGTATTCACGATGTATGTCTGCATGTTCAATGGATTCATAATGACGTTAAAATAAGGGCTGTTCCAGATAAACATATGTAACCCCCCCGGACGGACAGAAAAAAAAAATATGTGGGTGGCTGTTGTCGTAAAAATAATGCTGGTCTAGGTGGGTGTATCTAGAAATAAATCACTTCTCTTGGTTGTTGGATTCATTACCTGTAAAATGCTTAGGTTTGTGGGTCCTTAAATCCTTTTGAGGCATATAGTATTCATTATTTATGTCCGACTGGTCGATAACAATGAAATTTGGTGAAACGATGAGCAACAACATTTTTGTTGTTCATGTATTTATTCGTGTTTCTCGGGAACGTTCGGTAAGGGCTACCCGCAAGCCCCCTCGCTCCGATGTGGTTATTCCGCATGGAGCTCTGCGCGCAGCTAGCCGAAATAGCATGCGGAGCTCCTCGCGGAGGAAATTGCCTTGGAGCGCGGAGCTTGCGGATAACTCGGGCAAATCCGCTTTCACCGACCATGTCTCTCCTTCTTGCGACCGTTGATTGGCTAATGTTTATGACGTATACAAGCAGATCCACCCCGTTCCTATAGCACTCGATCAGTCCATAGGAGGCATACATAGCCAGGGATGCAGTAGCTCTACTTGGCACGCTGGAAAAACTTGTGGGATCGGGTTGTTTTGCGCACGATTTCGTTGGGCTTGAACATAGACGCGCCAACGAACGTCAGACTGACAGTGAGGCTGTCGATGGATGCACACGACGCAGACAACCAAATCCAGCAAATCGTCATGGATTCTTGGGATTGTAAGCGTGTTGGTAAATGGCTAACTACTATAAATCTTGGCCAATTTGCCCAAAGATTTGAAGGTGAGCTGATTGTGTCGCACGAGTTTTTTTTTAAATTGCATGTAACAAATATGTGTGTAACAACAACAACAACAACTGAAAATAATTTCGAGAAAGCTGTTTTTACTGGTACAAGGTCTAGGCCTCTAAGGCGCTTAATCATTAAGTACTATGTAACTTTTATTTAACAATAAGAATCTACGACAGGGAATCCACTGGGATACACAATTTTTATTTATTTATTTAATTGTTTTTTTGTTTTTTTCGTTTTTTTTTCTTTGTGGTGTTGAAATTCCCTCTGCCTGGTATTCATCATGCCTCCTGAGTAGCAGGTTTAGTCCAATAGAATGTTGACCATCTGTCTCTTTTTTTAATATGCTCACATTTGATGTGACAAGACTTGTCTCGCATCGAATTCTATAAGCCAGATCGGAATCCCAGCTGAGGCTATGCCACCATGACAGTTCTGCTGGCTCAAGGGGTGAAAGCACGGGGGTCTGAATTGAGGGAAATTTTAAAGCTCCCCCAACATTCTTCTAATAGTGAACGATTGATGATAATTCTGTAATTGTACTTTAAAGGTGAACTGAAAAGCTTTCCAATGTTCTGTTAAAATGTCATAAAAAAGAACTTATAGTTGTTACAAATATGTGTGGTAATAGTGTTGTGGGTTATTGTTTTATTTTGGGTATATGAGAAGTCAAATCTTATACCACCAGAAAACTATAGCCAGAACGTCATCGCTTGCCTCCCGTTGTTTTTGGAACGTCGTGACGTTATAGTGGCCCTCGTTCATTCACCCGACGTAGCATGACGTCACATTGTGCATGACGTCACATTTAAATAAAACTTGAATGAAGGAGACCACTATAACGTCATAACGTTCTACAAACCAAGAGAGACAAGTGATGCAAATTTTCAAGACGGATTTTTAACAGGATAACTTAAATATTGTTAATAGTACAATATATTTGCCCAAAAAACGTATTAAAGTTATGTCACATAAGACAAGATGTATATAAGCAACATTTTAGATAAAATTAAAAGCTTTGCAGTTCACCTTTAAGATAGACCAATGTATATCTTGTCTTTTTTTCCAAGACCAGAAGTACTCTGTCAAATTATTGAACTTCTCATGTGCATGATTATCTAAAGATTGGATTTTTAACAAGTTTCTCTCTAGGCTACATGTATGCGTGTGTGAATCAAAATAAATATTGGGAATAACGAAGGCTTAAAATTTGAGCCCAAGTCCCAGAGTCAATGGAATAAAGACTGATTGGTCCAGAATGATTGTATCTTTTTCTCTCTCTACTCTGTCCATCTTATCGAAACCCCACTCCCCCCTCCCTCCCACTGATACTGAGCTTTTTTTTCTTTCCAGCTATATTGTCAATGTGAGTATATTATCTATCCCATGGTGGTGGAACAAGGAAAATATAACCATTGCTGTTGCAAAATTTTAAGAATGTGCCAGAAACGTGTTCAAGCTGTCATGATAATTTAACTTTAATGTACCATAGATGTAATGTGGACATAGGACCTAGTCCAATAGAATGGGTCACTGACAACCCAGTTAACCCTCCTTTTCATATGTGGACCCTCGACTGAGCTGGTACCGTAGCTCATCAGTTTTAGCAGAATCACAAATGATGGAACATGACCCACCAAACTGCGTCATTGTGAAAAAGATAAAACAATGCCATGCTTACTCGTTCAAATGAATTGAATAGGGCAATTTATTATTACAGGAAAAAAAAAATGTTTAACATCATGCAAACAAATGTCCTACTATTTGGATGAAACTTCACAAGCATTTTTGCAACTATATGATGCAATGAATTAATAGTCCTTGAACCTGGCCAATACCTGAACTTGGTCAATTTTTGGTGCACATAAACTGAAAGAATATCCTCAAATTGAGTTTGTAACAACATATCACAAGACCCCAACATCACCTAATTTCATTATTCTCAGCTGCAGAAAGATATTTTATCGATCAGTTAGGCATATCATTGTGTCGTACAGTACTGGAGTATTAATTTCATAACAAAAATCTAAATATTTAAAGTAATGGCAAATAAAATATCAGGCAATCGATGTCACAGAGAAGCAATTTTGAAAATATGGATATAGCTACCCATTTTCACGATATTTGCATTCCTGTGCACTCCCAATACCACAGCATCATGAACAGGTTTCTGGTGCTGCTCTTTAAATCAACTACTAGTCCAGCCTGAAGGCCATTCACAGCAGTACCCGTGTTTCAAGTAACCTCACATTTCCATGAGTTTCCTGGATAAAAATAGTTGTGAATATGCATTGTTTTCTTTTTCATTTCGAACAGTTCATGGAAAGGTCCAAAAATAAGAAAAATTAATACACAAATTTAAAAAAAACAACCCATCATTTTCCTACCTACCCAATTTTTAAGTAGATTATTCTTGGAACCACATTATTGTGAATGGCCCGACATTCTCTCACTAGTCTTATTTGATATATTTTGTCTTTTCGTTGCTGACATTTGATAGTCTGTCCTTCAATAGGAATAAAAAAGAAATGAAATAAATATAATAAACCTGATAAACAGATAAAGATGAATTCTACACTACAGTACACTCTATGGAAAATCAACTCTTGATTGGCAAGACTGATATTAGTTCAAATCTTCGGGGGGAAAATTGCAAAACTCAATATGAAAAATCATGATTTCATTTTTTTTTTTTTTTTGACAGATGAAGAAATTGATGGAAAATCGCTAGGTCATCTCACGGATGCTGATATAGAATTATTCTTCACCAAAATAGGGCAGAGAGCGAGATTCAGGGGTGGATTACAAGCACTGATGGCATCTACAAGCACAGAGGCCAGTGATTCGGTTTCCATGTCAACAGTAGCCCGTCCTACGATTTCCAAGTCGACAGTGTCCAGTCCTTTGCATTCCAAATCAACAGTGTCAGTGGCCCGTCCTTTGGTTTCCAAGTCGGCAGTGGGCAGCCCTTCAGTTTCCAAGTTGACATTGGGCAGTCCTTCGATTTCCAAGTCAACAGTGTCCCGTCCTTCAGTTTCCAAGTCAACAGTGACCCGCCCTTCCGTTTCCAAGTCAACAGTGGCCCGTCCTTCAGTTTCCAAGTCAACAGTGACCAGTCATTCAGTTTCCAAGTCAACAGGGGCCAGTCCTTCAGTTTCCAAGTCAACAGAGACCAGTCTTTCGGTTTCCAAGTCAACAGGGGCCAGTCCTCTGGTTTCCAAGTCGACAGTGACCAGTCCTTCAGTTTTCAAATCGACAGTATCCAGTCCCTCGGTTTCCAAGTCGACCGTGACCCATGCTCCTTTGGTTTCCAAGTCAGCCATGAAACGTGCTCCTTCGGTTTCTAAGTCGAGAGTGACCCATGCTCATTCGAGTTCTAAGTTGACAGCGGCCAGTCCTTCGGTTTCCAAATTGACAGTGGCCCGAGCTCCTTTGGTTTCCAAGTCGTCGGTGGCCAGTCCCTCAGTTTCCAAGTCGACAGTGGTTCGTCCTTTGGTTTCCAAGTCGACAGTGGCCCGTGCTCCTTCGGTTTCCATGTTGACAGTGGCTAAGCCAAGCATGTCAACGTCAGATGAGCAAGCCAATCCAACTCCAGCACCATCTAGTATTTTATGATTTTGTTACATTATCAATTATCATATCTCGTATGAATCTGTGATAAACAGGTACCAAATTCTCTATAGTATTACATGTACCACGGAAAATGCTTTCTACACTATTATTTGTTGAAGTTCGGGATATGTATTAAAAACTGGAGACCAACATTTAGAGAAATGCATGTAACAAATCAACATTCTAGATATTGTGGTAGTTTCATTGACAGTGTGATGTTGCTGACTGGTACTGGAACTATTTCTAGTTTGCTTCAAGTAAAAGTTTTTATCACTTTCAGCAATGACTGGCCCTGGCAGTTCTAAAACCGTGCAGAGACTGTTGTTGCCTACAGGACAACTTTTGTTGTCAAAACTACATGACAGGTATGTTGCTCAATAGAAAACTGAGCATGCTGATTCTTTTAATCTTGTGTAACAATACATCAAGGAATGGTAGCACTGGAATATTTCAATTGATCGTATGTATTATTAGTAATGATGGTGAAAATTCGTAATACATTTCCCTCGATATCTCAAAGATGTAATCGGCCTCAAATTTAGGCTGAAATCGATGTCTCTCAAACTCCGCGAAAGTATTTGTTTCTACCACTCATAAGCATTATAGCTTCATTTTTATATTTTTTAAATTCCAACCTCTTAGGGCACGAGGCATGACCGTATTTTCTGAAGCCATGATAAAGACACAACCCAAGTTGAAGGCTTCTTACCTAACTTTTCGCAACGAAGAGAGTCTCAGATTAGTCCACCAGGGGGTTCCTAAGAATCAAATCGATGGTAAGTGTAAACTGGCCGTGAACTGAAAGCCTAGCTAAACATGGAAGTTGGGAATGCATTTCTGTCTGTCCCAGCCATGTTGTGAACGCGATATCTTGAACAATTCATCCGATTGACTTCAAACTTCACTTCACATCACGACAGTTGGTTTCGATTGCTAGCGACCTGCGTAATCCAAAGTGGCTGTCATCTTAACTTTAACACATGCATCCAGCAGTGAGCTGTCTTGAGAACAAATCAACTGATTATCTATACAACAGAAGATACGAGAGTGCCTTCACTGATTATGGTTTATTTTTCACCAACCTGTTTGATCGAGATGGCTGTCATCAACCATGTTTGATAGATCCGTCACTTCTGTGCAACTTTTCCACAGGAAACATTCAACATGCAAACCATAGTTTGGGGGTGGAACTACTTGGTGTTTATGATATGCTCTCTTCAGACTTTCTCCTTGGCGAGAGACGTGCTGGCTACTCGCCTTATTTTTTAGCTAATATTGCAATGGCCAGTGTAAAAATACAGCTCGATGCCTATTACTGTGACGTGTACAGCAACATATCTTCACACCTCGAATGCGAGCTATCTCTAGGACTTAAATGTAAATGTCAAATGTAAAAGAAGCCAAGTTGATTATTTAAAGGTGAAATGCAAAGGTTTTTAAATTCTCCGTTTTACATTTAATATAGGTTGTATCCTAGCCCAGCTGAATTCAGGTTTGCGAAATGTCATCGCTTATCTTTCCTTGATGAAGAATATAAAAAGGAAAAGATGAAAACCTTTGCATTTCACCTTTAATTCGTATGTTTCAAATACGTCTATGCAAAGTTATGAATATGTACATGTTTCTTTCTGTCTCTAGGAATGGTCAACATCAACTGGAGAGTATATAGGAGGAAGGAAGATATGCTTCGGATTGGGCAGGAGGAGGCCGAGAAGAACAGTTTGTCCGAAAAACACTTTTCGAAATATGAAAATAAATATGCAGAAAAACAATCATCAATCATTAAGCTAGACCTTGAAATCAAACAGAAGGACACAGAGTTCATTGAAAGATTACGAAGGGGACACCTAGACGCAGCATCGAAACAAAATCTGCGTGACCTGTTGAGTCATCTTAAAACGGAAAGGCTACAAGCAATCAAAGAAATTGATATTATCGCCAAGAACTGGGACACAGCAGTAAAGAAGTTGGCCAAGCAGGGCCCTCCAAAGCCAAGAGGTCGTAAACGATCAGCCACGAGTGTGACATTATATACTGCCAGAGAGCTGAAGAAAAAGAAGAAAGATGAAAAAGAAGAGAGATCGAATGAAGGGCCTGTAGATGAAGATAGATTCGATGTGCTGGAAGAAGATGTGGTGGTTGTCTCTGAGGAAGATGGTTTGATAGAAGCAACAGACAGTGATGTGCTGGAGAGATCAGATGAAGATAGTTGGGATTTGAAGGAAGCGCCAGACGGTGTCGTGCCAGAGGAGGAGGATATGCTGGAGCGGTCAGATGAAGATAGTTTGGATTCAGAGGAAGAGACAGAGTGTGCTGTGCCGGAGGAGGAGGATGAGGATATGCTAGAGATATCAGATGAAAATAGTTTGGATTCGAAGGAAGCGACAGAGGGTGCTGTGCCAGAGGAAGAGGATATGCTAGAGATATCAGATGAAGACAGTTGGGGTTCGAAAGAAGCAAGAGAAAGTGCCGTGCTGGAGGAGGAGGATATGCTAGAGATATCAGATGAAGACAGTTGGAATTTGGAGGAAGCAACAAAGAAAGCCATGCTGGAGGAGGATATGCTGGAGAGATCAGGTGAAGATAGTTCGGATTTGAAGGAAACGACAAAGAGTGCTGTGCCAGAGGAGGATGGTGTATTGGAGAGATCAGGTGAAGATGGTGGGGATTTGAAGGAAACGACAGAGAGTGCTGTGCCAGAGGAGGAGGGTGTGCTGGAGGGATCAGGTGAAGATAGTTCAGATTTGAAAGAAACGACAGAGAGTGCTGTGTCAGAGGAGGACGGTGTGCTGGAGGGATCAGATGAAGATAGTTCGGATTTGAAAGAAACAACAGAGAGTGCTATGCTGGAGGGATCAGGTGAAGATAGTGGGGATTTGAAGGAATCGACAGAGAGTGCTGTGCCGGAGACTCCGGATGTGCTGGAGAGATTAGGTGGAGAGATTGATCAAATTGGAGCATATGAAGTTGTAGGAGATGTTGGGTCAACCATGGAGAGTGATCTGGAACTGATGGAAACAGATGCAAAAAACTAGTGCCAACTCCATTGCAATTTCCTTTAGCTTTTAGTATTAAAGATCTTCAGAAGATTTCTCGTTCAAACAAGACATTTAATATACCAAGAACTATACAACGTTTCAATGCCAACAAAAGCAAACTGTGGTACGATTTACATGTGGTAAAGGGAAATGTGGAAGAAACACTGATTCAGAAAATTAATAATCGTAAGCTAGACCTTCGAACACGTGTTCGGGCATATGCTTTGCTCAACGTATTGGACATGCTTAGCACTACAGGTGAGATTTTACTGCGCGATGCTTGGGAAGCCTATGCCAGGACTTGTAAATTTGAACTCGTGTACAGCTTTCTTAAAACCACCAAGCTGACATCAGATGATGTGGATAAAGTGATGAATTCATTTGACCTATTGTGTGCAAGTGAGGTCCTTGGTAATTGTCTAAAAGACATCGACACAGACTCTATGCAGTCCTTACAGAACAGCACTGCTATACCCTTGGAAATGTTGAAGTTGTTCATGGAAGGACTAAGAAGAATTCCATCATACACCTACATCAGTACGGATGCCAGAGACTTCTTCTTGAAAAATCTTCCTGCTTTGATCCTGTATAAACCAATTGCCAGTCAAGGCTCAACAGCATACCTTGTCAAGAAGTTAACTAATATCCAGTGGCCAAAACTCCTGGAGTTGGATTGGCCAGATAAAACTGAGGTGTTCAATAAAACTGTTGCTGACAGACTTGAAGGTTTAATTGGTCCAGCCCTATCCTTTGCTACTCATGCCAGAGACCGAAGCATATTGAAGACAATATTGTCCTCCTTAACCAGTGTTAAATTCATGCGTCGTAATGGTGTTGACGGGATCAAATTCAACACTAATTCCACTACACGGGCTGTTAACAGTACAGAACGAGGCCTGAAGCAGTGGATTGAAATAAAAAGCAGTTCAACATCAAGCCGCCAAGCCAAACAAAAGAAGAAAACAGTAGAATTCCGAATGCCAGGAAGTGGCAACAAATTGTTTGCTGAAAAGTATCCCAACTTGACTACAACCCTTCTTCAACTTTTTGACAGCTGTGGTGCTGGTTTGCAGGCCCATCCTCGACTTATTTGCGAAACCCTGTTTGTACAAAAAAAAAGTTGGATGGATATGCCAAGAGCAGTTAGTCTTCTCAATCAAGTTTTCAACATTCCCATATCGATATCGGCAGCATACACTTACTGCAATAATTTCAAATCTGGAACTTTTCAGGCAAGGCGACATCATGAAAATCAACAAGTCAATCCTGGCATTTCATTACAGAAGTCTACTAGAGATGGACACAAACATACATCTATCAATGCGCATTATGCCATGAAAGATCTACAATACTCCCTGGAATCAATTAAATCAGAAGGTGCAGTTCTGGCACGAGATGACAAAGCCTTGGTACATACAGATGTGGAAGTCGTCCAACGACCCTCCAAGTCGTGGACTCGAGTGCAGTATGAGGACCATGACTGGGAAAAGGACTCGCAGAGAACGTTGAGCATCACAACATATCAGTTTGCTGACGTCAATTTATCCATTGTACCACAATTGGAAGAAAATGTCCTTTATCACCTTCCAGGAGAAGCCAGTGTCAAAACAAGGGTGACAGGAAGTGGGGTCTCCCTCATCAAAATGCATTTCTTTGAGCACTCCACTACATGGAGGCATATGAATGAACTGCTGTATGTCATGTCATGTGATCAGAGCAAATCACACTTCCTGAAGGATGGTACATTCATCACACAGTTGTTGATAACCGTTGATGGAGGTGGAGACGAGAGGCCAAGAAATAAAAGTACCCAGTTCTGCTGTACTGTACTCCGTTGGCTGCTTGATTTAGACCGCCTCAAATGTCATTCGTTAGCGGAAGGGGAGTCAAAATATCATTCCGTAGAACGTCTTCATACAGCAGAGAATCGTGCATTGAGTCAAGGTGGCGTGCATTGAGTCAAGGTGGCCCAGGATATCCTCAAAGCAGGTTCACCCCCAGGAGTTCAATTCTGATGGTATCTATGATACTGATGCACTGAAGGCCAACATGAGAAAGGCACAGGAAGACGCAAGACAGCGCATTGATGGTGTGTCATATTCTGGAAGTGTTATCCATGCATTAAACTCCCCGAGTACAGATGAATGGGTCCTTTCGCCTGACTTGGAGGAAAAGATGAAGACTTTCTTGAGAGTTGAATCTACCGCACACCGTCAGAAACACAACTTTGTTCTTTCACCAAAGGGACCAATTTGGGGAAAAATTTGTGCCTTGTTCGACTTATCAAGTAGACGAAGCAAATCAGCATTTCACATTTATAACTGTACAACTGATCCGTCATTATCATTCACCCAACACTATGCCTTCACCACGTACAGAGTAGATGAGAGTTGGAGAGGATCGCCTGTAAGAAGATTTGAGGTACAACCCATTGTAGATGTCCCTCGCCTTCCAGAATTGCACTATTTGTCTTATCAAGAGGTCAACAGTATCATTGAAGCCCTGGAAAAGGATGGAGATCCTTTACCAGCATGGATTTGCACACCAGACTTCTTCCTGCCGTCCAAAAATATAAAGCATCTGTTTGAGAATCATCCAGAAGAGCTTCAGTGAAATCGTATTCAAGCTCTTTCTAACATTATAGGCATTACTGAGGAGCAACTCCAACAATATATATGTGATCTGAAACAGAAAACCACAGTGAAGCTGAAGCAGAAGGAAATTATGATGGAGTTTAAGGAATCCGAGTTAGGCACACTGACTGTTGTGGACTTGAAACATGCTATTTCATCGTTCTTTGGTACAGTCATCCCTAAGGGCCTCAAATCGAAAGCAAATCTATTATTGAAAGTTCGAGAAGAGTTACACAAAAGAAATCTGAGTGAAAACGCTTTTTTGCAACAGTACCAAGCGAGTCAACGGTAATATGGCAGGTCTGGTTAATCACGTTCCTGATATGCTGTATTCATTGCCAAACTAAAAATAACGACAGATCACACATGTTTTTTTTTCTCTGCGTTGGCAATATTTAGGGTACATCTTTTTTTGCAAAATAAAACTGCCCTTTTTGCGGTGATGTCTCAACAATTATTAGTAGGACACACTGGGTAGGATGTTGACCTACCCTACTATTCGATTTGTTCTGCGATATCCAAAACTCACTCTTGCGAATTGATAAATTTAAATATGCGAACAAAACAGGGGTTTTCTTTCCTCATATATTTCAATTTAATTACACTGAAAAGTATCCATTATATTGCATTCTGCGAATCATACTGTTTATATGTACATGATATGAGCTTTGTGCAACTCGTAATAGCTACTTTGATTTTGAGTTTTGCGATGTACACAGAATATCTGCAATAGTTGTATTGACCCATAAAATCAGATCTAAGGCACTCGCAGATAGGAAATTAACAATATATGGATATAAACACTATGTAATATGTCCATATCTTAAAATAGATTGTATCTGGTTGTGCATTTATTTCACTCACTCATATATGGATGCAGATCACGAATGAATGTATATGCATTTTGGCTATATATTGGTCATATTCATGTGATATCCTATATTCAATACACATTCCTCTTGAAGAGAATTCATATGCTGTACAAGTTGACCCAGAATTTGTTGCTCATGAAATGTTGATCGAATGATACGGATACGAAATGAATGAACATGTATTAATATGGGTTTCATTTGGTTCCGTCTAGCTGTAGGTTACTGTCAAAATATATTCAGGTTTTTTTTAGCAACATACTCCTACAATTATAGTTCTCAGAAATGATACAGATATGAAATGAATGAACATTATTATTAATATGGTTCCGTCCAGCTGTAGGTTACTGTATTCATGTTACACATGTATCCAGCAACATATTTCTTCAATTATGGTTCTCAGATACATATACATTTATGAAGTGAATGAACATGTATTAATATGGTTTTCATCTGTTATCCATAATTTAATATTGCTTTCTGGCTTTAATTTCCCACTCGTATTCAGCAGAGAATGCATTTAACATGCAAAAGATGTCAAATAACATTTGTAGAGTGATTACAGGGCATGTATTGAAGTACATGTATGTATGGTCAGATTTACTGTCAGATAATGTCCTGAAATTGATGAAGGCATCTCGTTCCTGTCGAATTGGATCAATGATAATGTAAGTTTTGGTGTTAAATAAAATTGATCACTTCAATATTTATTCTGTTCAGTTGATATATTTTCCCCTTTGCCAATTTTGGCCTAGGGATATTGAAATTGTCATGTACATACATGAAGGTCCATTTACGATATATCTGGAAAACTAATCACCAAACTTGATCAGTTGGAAACTCAACTATTGACAATGCAATATATAGAATTTGGAGCTCTTGCGCTCTTGTCAGACAATATATCTTTGCATATAAAAAAATACAACAGATGATTATTTTGAAAGACAATTTTATTGGACAACAATAGAATTGGTAGAATTATATAACTATATATCGGGTCAACATGATTACCCTATTTCTTCTAATTATTCAGACAGTAAAACTTCAGGCTACTGTGGAGAGGAATTATGCAAATTTCACTAGCAATCTTTGCAGTTCTTTGGATGAATAATATATCCATGCCACAGTATTTAGCCTCAGTTGACATAAAGATGGATTTTTTCTGCTAAGTCTACAAATGCTGTTCGAAAACTTAGAAGAAATAGGGTATACAAATTTGACAATGGAACCAGTGAAGTATCTTTATAATAGTGTGGTTGAATAGGGACAACTTCATCAATAATTAGTTCTGATTATGCATTCAGTTGTGGAACAATTGGCCACAGAAATTGTGTGAAAGGATATTGCATTTTCTCGGCATTAAAAAAGTCAATAATTATCAAGAGGATTGTTCGACCTATTCTACAATGGACAAGTGACTATATTCACTGTTTACTGCAGTTCACAAAGCCATTGGCCACCTGTTGCAGTGGTGACCACCATATTGAAAAGTCCTCCCAATCAAGTCCACCTCATTGGGGACTCCTTCACAAAAAAAATTATATTGTTGATGCATAATTTTATTTTCACAACTTCACAACATATATCTCTAAAAACAATATTCAGAATATTACCTTGAAGAGAAGATTCAGAAATTCCTTTCAATAAATTCAACTACAAAGTTCATCATTTGTGATTTTCAAAAGCCTTAATTCTTGTAGCATTTTAGTAGAAAAAAATACCATTAAATGTATATGCTTGTTTCCATTGCCAGAATGTGTCTCGTAAAAAGTGCTGCTATTGGTAGGTACCTTGGGGATTCTATTTAAAAAATGAGGGTGGGTCGTCTCTGGTTTTAATTCTCATTAAAAAAAATGTGGGTGGGTGGTCTCCAGGTCTCTCATAAAAAAAATGTGGGTGGATGTCTCCAGATTCGGGAAAAAATAAAGGTTATTGGTGGGTCTATGAATCCTTTTTCTGCTGTTGTGGGTGGCTGCAAAAACTGAAAAATCAAATATGATGGTGGGTGAGTGCTGACATAAGTGCCTTCCTGGGGGGTACATATGTTTATCGGGAACAGCCCTAACTTTATGTGAGCTGATTTGCAAATGATTTCTGGGAGCTCTATAACGTTTAGTTTGTTTATTTGGACCGTGCGTGAAAAGAGTTCTTGTGGGCTGTCTCATACATGCATCTGATGACAGAGCTACTCAAGAGGCTACGACGATCAGCACGATTCCGTTAGCGGACAAAATATAACAGAGCTGTATTTTTCATTAATTCATATATTCAATAAAACATGGTCCTTTACTGGTTATCTCCCTTGTTTCGCTTTTCCGTTGCGCGCACATCTTTCGGCGTTGATATCACCCGTGCAACACGTTCCTCGTTAGTGGATATATGTGCCGTTCTGCCCTCCTCCATCCCCTTAAGTTTCCACAAGATTGTGGATACCTCATCAGCTTTTCCCGAATTCTATTCGTATATTTCCAACATTAACCTCCTAAAGCGTGCTCCCTCAGACGTTCGTTTATAGGCCTATATTACAGGTTTATGTACTCATCGTGTTGTATGGCAAAGAGTTAATGTACAATCAATCCCTTCACACTTCAGATAATTTTCTCGTGTATTCATGGAAAATGAAGGATGATAACCAACGATTGTTTATTCTATAGACCAGAACTCGAGTTGATTTTATCATTTATTGCATCATCTGAATGATTAAAGAAGACTGTTAGGGATACTGGATCCATAAGCTCTCCTCTGTAGCTTCCAGCTTTGTTCATGTCTTTAATAATATATCTGTTCTCTACATGTATATCAGTGACTTCTGTTAGGGGGCTATATTAAAACAAATCATTAATTTCATATTTCCAATCGTTCCTACTACAACTATGTCAGAGTCAAAAATCTTTTTCGAAAGACAGAAACTATTCCAAATAGGCATAAGATGAAAATGGTATGCCTTGTCTGTAATATGAACCTGTTCTAGCATTCGCTTACCTAATATCAGCTATATTATTGACTAACTATGTTTATGTATACTATGATTGTCTTTTTGAATTTGGTACTAATAATGTTATATGGAATATGGAATAGGTCTTTGGATTATGGACGCGGATATTCTCTAATGGACGACGGCTGAATTATGAATGACGGACCAGACGCTTGTAATTGATAAAATCTGAAGGCTCTGAATGCTCCAGAGTTGCTTTTTCGATGTTTGGCTGAAAGCAATCGCTACTCATCTTGGCTTTGTGGTAGAATAAAAGACATTTTTATCATGTGGATCAATAACTTGAGAGTACTCGGAAGTCAACTGCCTTGATAAGCTGAATGAATTTTTATCAATTGGAAAACATCGGATGTCGCTGAAGAGTCGAACCGTTAAGAACCCATTAGTGTTCTTGTATAAACAATTCAATCATACGACTACCACAGATCTAAAGATAGAACATCTAAAATAAACTATGAATTATCCACTATGTATTGACAAAACATCAAATAACACCAGTTTGGAAGCTCTATGGGGACCCCACATCAGCGATATTATGCAATGACCGGACACCTAATGCATTATTATTAAAGCTGGATATATTCTAACTCAAGAGCATGTTGAGCCAGAATATAATGTGTAAGCAACACGAGAAACTTCGACAATGATGCTCAAACAATATTAAACCTGAGAGATTGGAAAATGTTTCGTGATAACAAAACATTACTTTGAACTAATAGGCTTTGATCATACAAATTAAATTTGTTTTTCATGCCACACACTCAGTTCCGTGCACACCATTATAGCAACGGGTAACAGTGTTTCCAGTAGAGATGACTTCCTTAGTGGAATTGCCTGCTAATCTCCTTTCCAAAGTTTACAGCCTATCTGATGCGTTGAACAGCAACGCATCGGCTTTTTACAGAATGAACTCCTGCGATCGAGTTATATCCGTTTTCCAAGCAAGTATTGTCCCATCATCAAATCTAGCAAGGTGGAACATGTGATGATTCCAAAAGCTAATGAATCAAACAAAGATGCCTATTCACCCAGGTGTATTAAATCACTGGCTGACGTCAGAATGTTACAGACCGAACACAAAAGGAGTTTTTGTCAAGAAAGTTCAATTTTTTCACACATAGATAATACCAGGGTGCAATTAATGGAGGATTAACCTTATCTGGCCTGGGCTTTTTGGGACCTGTCCAGGCCTGGGGGGGGGGGGCGAAATGGCCCCCACCCCCTAATTATTTTTGTTATCCCTTGAGCTAGGGAGCTGAAACTTGCCACACTATACCCTTGGATCAAGCTCTACCAGAAAATGTAAAAAAATCCAAGATGGCCGCTTTGATGACGTCACAGTGACGTCATTTTCAAAAACGACATTTTTGGGTCGATTTTTCGGTCGGATTTTCCGAATTTTTTATTTATGCAATTTCTCCGCAAAAACTGCATGATAAATTAGTAAATATTAATGTGATGTGAAATAAAATAGTTTTGGCCTACTTTTCATCGCGGAAAAGCAGAAATTTTGAAGAAATTTGACAAAAACATCACTTTTCTGGTACCCCACGTTTATTTATGCAATTTCTCCGCAAAAACTGCATGATAAATTAGTAAATATTAATGTGATGTGAAATAAAATAGTTTTGGCCTACTTTTCATCGCGGAAAAGCAGAAATTTTGAAGAAATTTGACAAAAACATCACTTTTCTGGTACCCCACGTGGCCGCCATCTTGAATTTACCCATGATCCTCTGCAAAGGGGGTTCTGCAAATGCGCTCAAAATGACCCCAATATGATAAACTATAAAGTCCCGGAGTTTCAACACTCCATTTTTCGTCGTTCCGGAGATAGCACAGAAAGTTTGGTAGGGGGGCCATTATAGGACAGGTAGGGTTAAGGGAAAACATGGGTGATTTGGTCAACGTTAGATGTTATGGATACAGATGTAAGGATATATCACGGGGAGCAGACACTTATTACCAGTAACTATGTGTCATTGGTACTAGGAAGAATGTGTAGAGTAGTGTAGGGGACTACACTCTGTATGACCAGTACCCATTGTGCCACGGTGGAGTTCCCTATCAAAGCAAACCAAATTGTGAAACAAGCTCAGTGAAAGACCGAAAAAAGACTAGAATATAATTCTTGAACATTACATCAAAAGGGAGTTATTCGTGTAGGTACATGAATCAATTGATTAATCCTGAATAGGTTATATTTGTAGGTCATATCTCGAAAAAATGGAACGTATCTTGAATTTTTTATATGTTTGAGCGGAAAGGCTATGTTGACTACCTGGGCTGGCGGGTCATTTGTGGCGGCGAATGTTAGGGAATATAGTTTTCTCAAGATGCGCTCAGCCAATTTAATATATATTAAGTAATGCCGTTTTGTGGTTTGGGACCACTTCTTTAGTGTGGTGTTGAGACCCTCATACTGATGCGCACCACAAAAAAACTGGAATCCTCAGTAATGAGACACACATAGATTTTTGGATAAAATGCTTTTCGAGGAAGTCCGTTCTATATCCCTATCACCATTGTGTGTTATCACATACCGCCATGCATCTAGGCTCAATAAAAGTTTGCTATAAGTGTCTAAACATCCACAGACAATCCAAAGAAGCTAGGCAAATATAGGTCATAGTTTGCAGAAGAATAAATGAAGCGGGATCGTGGCGGAAATGGCGAGAAGGTTGAGAGGAGAGGAATAGTTCACATGGGGAAATCACACGTTGGGTTTCCTTTATCCCAGTCTGGGCGGCAAATTTGACACGGCATGAAAATGTTCATGTACCCATGCTTAAGGCAAAATCCTGTTGTATGACAACAAACTTATGGGCTTTCGAAGTTGAGTCTTGGACATGGGTGTTCTCCTCGACCCACCCTCTCGTCTAAGATTACACGAAATAGGTAGTTTTCTGTCTGGTGACAGCGCTGTACGGATGGTTAAAGCTTGCATGTACTGAGGGGGATATTAATGCGCCGTCTTCGGCGCATCTAATGCATCACGTGTCACAAACTGAATTAGGACATGGTTGCTGAGCCGAATTTCATTACCCATGAACGCTTATTCAGTTGCATTGATTAGAACCCGCCCACGATATTCATGTACGATAATTATTATTAGTTTGTATAGATGTTAATATCATTTTGTTTTTTTTCTCTATGACGATAGGGAGTAATGGGGTCAAATTTATACATTCTATCGCTGGGAATGTCCCACAGGGAATATTTTTCCTCTGCCTAATTGAGGCCCATATCGAAAACAAAATACAACCTGGATAATGTCACCTGGATAATTCACATTCTACTTCGACACTGAGTGAATACGATGCGGTATCTCAAGATTTTAACAGACAGTGTCAGCATACTTTTCCAGCTGTTCCCCTTCCAGCGAGGGTCGTTCGGCCGCGCCATTTAATTTAAGACGAGCATTCTCATTGGACCACTATTTATAGGAGCCATCCCAATCTTCATACACAACCACGTGACTGTCTCAGATGACCCATGATATAGGCTGGCCTCGTTTTCGATCTCAAAAGCTGCTGTCTAACTGAGAAAATGTTGCTATATCAGCCAGTAATTGGCCCTCCGTAGGAGGGTACGATACTATAGGCTACTGAGAATGTCGCAAGTGCAGATTGCATGCTGGTGGATTTATACAGTCGGTTAAATCACTTTATTGTCAGTACACACTGTGAAATTAACTTCGGTTATAAGCAGGATCTATCATTGCTTTATTGCAAAATATGTCTCAGTTTGAGCGATATGTGTGAAGATTAACCTGCACAGGGGCTAGATTAAGGATTTCATATTGTATGCTACATCACAAATGATGTCATTCGTTTTAGAGAGAATTCTACCCCAGTCATGTACAGTTGAAGTGCCGGAAATAAAATATTACATACAAAGGACAAAATTAGCGTAAATGCAACATTTTTTGTACATGTATACACAGAATAATTACTAGGCATTGCTTCTCGAACAACAGAGTCGTGAATTGGTTTACTCGTGAAAATCTTTTGTTTTCTAATATGCAGATGTGGATCAAATCAGGTGGTGGTTATGGTCGATTTTTACATGTTTACAGGAGGTGCGTGAAGTTAACAGTTCGCGGCTCCCAGTTCAGACATCAGTTCGTGGCGCCGCCCTTGATCACCGGAAGTGGAAATTTATCACACCAGGATGTCGGCCTTGACGAGTTCTATCAATGTACCAAGTATGAACAATCTAGGCCTAATAGTTTTGGAGCTGGTTAACAGTTTAAACTTCAGTTCGTGGAACCGCCCCTGGTTACCGGAAGTGGAAGTATGAACACTCTAGGCCTGGCAGTTTCGGAGCTGTGAGCCAGTTAACAGTTCAAATATTTGCCGCCTCTGGTTACCGAAAGTGGAATTTAATCACAACAAAATGTCGGCCTTGAGTTCTATAAGTGTACCGAGTATGAACACACTAGGCCTAATAGTTTTGGAGCTGGTTTTTTTTATTCATCAACATTGAACATACATGACACGTGTACACAGTTACATATTAATACAATATGATCTTCAATAAATACACAACACAAACATATACAATAACACACATATACACATACCCGTTCATAAAATTCATTCGGGTTTTTTTAGGCAAGTATAAACTGTTGTAATTGATCATAAAAATTCATATTATTACACTGATAAGCTTTCATTTATTAAGTAATCTTGTACAAAACACCATTTCGTACGGAATCTGTTTTCTGTGTTATTGATGGAAGCTGCTAACTTTTCGTTCATATACTGTTGACGGAGCATGTTCATAAGAGCTTTAAACTTTAAAGTAGAGTTTTTAAATTTATTATTGTATATATATCTTTTAGTTATTAGGATTAGCATGTTCAGAAAATGTTGTCCTATCCCCCACCCACATATTATCTTATCATTTGATATAGTGCATTGAATGCTCAGAGTTTCAGTCAGCCATTTTTGTTCTTCTTTCCAAAGTTTTTAACGATAGGACAGAATAGGAATAGATGTTCTATAGTCTCTTTTTCTTCCTTACAATATGTACAAGCATTGTCATTTCTCTTTCCTATTGTGTTCAAAAAATGCATTTGTACAAAGAGTCCTGTGTAAAATTCTATATTGAAAATCTCTAAGTTTTGTTTCTTTTGTAATAGAAAAATTGTTCTTGTACACTTCATCCCAATTTATTTGCGGCTGAATGTTGATAATTGAATTCCATTTTTCATTTGCTCTAATCAGATTAGGTTCGTCTACGTTATTCAAAATATCGTAAAATAATCTGCATCCTTAATAGTCGTAATAGCATTCTGTTTGTAGTCCCGAGTGTTAGAGAAAAGAGTTCATGTTCGATATTTTTGGATTCTTTTTCTATCGATTTTTTCCATTCATCGGGTATTGATTTAACTATCCGTATATAATCTAGGTATGTTCCTTTTAATTCATATCTATTTTTCAACACGTTAAATTGAACAAAGGCGCCGTTAGAATCCAAGATGCGTCTGATTTCTAGAACACCTTTTTGATACCAGTCTTTGATGAAAAGTGACTGTTTCAGCTTGGGATTAAACCAAATTGGTTCGTCTATAATATCCTTAATGGAAGCTGGACGTAGTCTTTTTCGTAGAATATTCCAGGCTTCAAATGTATTTTTCCAGAAGGGATTTTGGATCCATGCGATCACCCCTTTAGTATAATCACTCCCGTCTTTCCATACATATGGAGTGTCAGTTAAATCTTGCTTTATGATATTTGACTATTTTCTATTCTGAAAAAAGTCGCCTAATTCACGATATTTTGAGGCTTAGTATAAAAGTGTGTACGTTTACGATTCTCAGACCACCGTTGTTGTAGTCTTGAGTTATTATATTCCGTTTTATCCTATCATTTCCCCCGTTCCAAACAAATTTAAATAATAGTGTATTGAGTTCTTGGATAAACTGTTTTGGTGGGTCTGGCAGGGCTAGAAAGAGGTGTGTAAGTTACGAGAGAGCTAGTGATTTTATTACAGTGATTTTGCCTAAGAGGGTTATATTTCTGAGCTTCCATCTGTTCAACTCTGTTTTCAGCTGTTCTAATTTAGGTAAATAGTTAATTTTCCATATTTCGTTAAAGTTAATTGTTGAAAATTCTATTCCAAGCATGCTGAAATCTGTCACCCAGTCCAGCTTTACATCCTCGCATAGTTTTATGTTTGATCCAATAAGTGAACCTATCCAAGTCGCCTTGGTTTTGTCAAGATTAATTTTAAGACCAGATATAATATAAAATCCAGCCAGGATATCCAACGACCTTCTTAAAGAAGGTTCTGAACCGTCAAGAGTTAGCTGAGTGTCATCAGCGTATTGACTTATTTTGAACTCAATATCTTCGATTTTTATACCGCTAATATTATTATCTGAGCGTATCATTATACCTAAAATTTCAGCACACATTAAAAATAAATATGGTGATATAGGATCACCTTGCCTGCACCCGCGAGTATCGTGGAAAAATGGAGAGAGGTGACCGTTTTGGACTACGCATGTTTGAATATCTTTATAAAAAGTACGAATCCATCCTCGGATAGATTTCCCAAAATTATAGTATTTTAGGACTTCATCGAGAAATATCCAAGACACAGTATCGAAAGCTTTATCAAAATCAACTAGCAGTAATAAGCCTGGGATATTTTTCAATTTTGTCTCTAACATTAGATCATAAATTAATCTAATGTTTTCTCCGATGTATCTCTCCTGGACAAATCCCTTCTGATCTTCGTGGATTATCTTATCTAGAACCGATTTTATTCTATTTGCTATGCACGGGGAGGCAAGTTTATAAGTAACATTTAAGAGAGTAATTGGTCGCCAGTTTTTGAGGAGGCTTCGTGCTTTTCCCGGTTTCGGTAGGCATATTATAACTCCTTGTTTTTGTGTTATTGATAGTTCACCCTTTTCATAGGCAGAGTTGATAGAGCGTAATACAAACTTCCCTAGCTCCCACCAAAACATTTTGTAAAATTCTACAGGAAAGCTCATTTTTAGTATTTTTCAAGGCTAGGTTTAATTCTTCATATGTGATCGATCCCTCTAGTTTGATGGAATCTGATGTTTCCAATGATGGGATATCCAGAGAGTCTAACGTTTCTCTAATAATTGTAATGTCGGCATATTGTTCTTTCTTACAGTAGAGGTTTTCATAGAAAAGCTTTTGTTCATGTCTAATGTTTTGACCGTCATATATGTTGTCGCCATTATCGAGTTGAGATTAGTTATCAACTTATTGGTATAGTTAAATTTTCCAATCCAAGAAAGTATTTTGTAGGTTTTCCTCCTAAATTTGTCCAGTTTGCTTTTGCCCTAGCTATAATTCCCTTGATCTTTTCCTCCCTGATTGTCGCTAAATCTGTCTTTCTTGCGCTCAACTCATTCAATGTCTCGATGTTTATTTTGGCATAATTCTGCTCAACTTCTTTCTCTAACAATTCTATTTCTTTTTCCAGTTTATTTTCTTCTTTCTCTCTCTCTCTCTCTCTCCCTCTCTCTCTCTCTCTTCTTTCTTGATGAATATTTTATCGTTTCCCCTCTAATTTGCATCAAAACAGTTTCTAAGAAGAGGTCATCGTCAATGTTGAACTGTATCAAAGAGCGATCAATATATCTCAGTGCATCTCTGTCATATACGGGCACTGCATATTGCTCAATATTTCTATTTATTTCTTCTTTTACTATATTTAAATAACTCAGCTCTTTGAGTAAAGAGGAATAAAATTTCCAGTAAGATTTTCCTCTGTCAGTATTTGTGAATTTACATTTGATAATAATAATTGAATGATCGGTCTTGTAACCAGGTTTGATGTCAGATTCAGTAGTCATGTTATAATTATCCGTGGATGTAATGAAAAAGTCTAGTCTAGCATGTTGTCTTGGGGGTTTTCGTCTCCATGTATAGCGTCTTTCATCACTGTGCATCGTTCTCCATATATCTATCAAGTCACTGTCATTAATTTGTTGCAATATCACTTTTCGTGCCTGTGGTTTATATACGCGTTTATAACTTTCTGTATCTACCGAAGGGTTCAACACTAAATTCCAGTCGCCACATATAATAGTCGATGTGTTATTAAAGTTTTTAATGATTTTTTGTATTTTGTTTACTGATGTTTCATGTATATTTAGACTCATGATTAAGTAGTTTCCACCTGGGTCTCCTCGTGCATTAGATCGGAAGGGACTTGTCCAAGCATCGCATCCCCATTCAGATCGTATTTGACTTTCGTGGTCTTTGTCCGTGTGTGTATCCAGCAAGCATATTATTGGGAATTTTTTCTTCTTAAAATAGTGGAAGACGTCTCTCCTTTTTATTGTATCAGCTAACTTTTCACAGTTCATGCTTGCAATATCTATAGTTTCAACCATCGATCCGATTGTGTCATAATGTACACCATGCGAGGATGTCCACAAATAGTCAATGAAATTTCACATTCAAAAATGATAATAGGTAATACATCAAATGTGTTTGGCATCGTCCATGACCGAATTTTGCCTAATCTGTTATAAATGTTAAGGAATCTAATAAAATATAAGTATTCATTGGTTATAATATATTGGAGCTGGATAACAGTTTAAACTTCAGTTCGTGGCGCCGCCCCTGGTTACCGGAAGTGGAACTTTATCACACCATATTGTCGGCCTTGACGAGTTCTATAAGTGTACCAAGTATGAACACTCTAGGCCTGACAGTTTCGGAGCTGTGAGCCAGTTAACAGTTCAAATATTTGCCGCTCCTGGTTACCGAAAGTGGAATTTAATCACCAAAATGTCGGCCTTGACGAGCTCTATAAGTGTACTGTGTATGAACACACTAGGCATAATGGTATCAGCGCTATGGAGCCAGCAAACGTATGACATCTTTGAATCCTATTGATTCAACTCGAATGCTTACCGTAGTATCAACGTAAGCAGAACTACACATATACCACGTCACCATACATCCGAATGTTATGGGATCTAACAAGTTGTATGATCGTTTCGCTGTTGTTGCAAAGTATCACTGATGTGCCATGAAATCCGGCCTCCTTCATGGACAAAACTCGACAAACGATGAGATAAATTATCAATACAACGTGTTGTTCATGCACGCTAGCTAGCTAGTACGTCCAAATCGGAACAGCAAACACTATCTGCCAAACAGAAAATAAGGCAGCAGGTCACAAGATATCTCACCAGATATCGGTACATATTGATAGACAAGAGCAGTCATAGGTAATCAAGAACAACCCGGTTATGTCTGTGTGAAAGGAATGGATGTTCCAGTTAAACATTCTCTTTTAATATGTTTCTCTTAGGAAAACAGGCCTTTCCTGAGTTTCAAATCAGGAATAAATGTCTTAGCTGAGAGAGAGAATTAAATTAAATATCGCATTCAGCATTTTTCAGCTGTATAGCGACGAACATAAATCTCAATTTAAAGTTCAAATACATATCAAGGAAATGCAAAAGGCACTCTAACAATACATACTAACAATACAATCATCCACAACATTCAGTTTATAGCGAGAAACAACAATATCAGTCACATAGCTATCAACGAAACGCAAACCGCATAATAAACCTTCTCGAACAGTACCTATGAAACATAGTCATCATCTACAATCGACCAGAGACACAAACGAGAAACCAAACGATCTTCCCACGCATGCCCAACTAGGTTTTTTCTCTATAAAAGCTTCAAGTGTGCAACATCCATACAAAATATTCCGTAATCCTCACTTCCGATGATGTCCTTCACACAGTAGGTGTATTGCATTCAGAAAATATCTTCCAGTGAATCATCTACAATAAGTGATTTCATACTTCTAAACATCCTTTATATACACAAG
>JAVTVY010050866.1:0-25515 GCA_036873755.1 Hanleya hanleyi
CCATTTTCGATAGGCATCTGACTTATAACTAGATAAGTTTCCAAAATATGGTCACTGTATCTCAAGCAATTTTGCCTAAAATGCAGTAACGGACATATGGACGGACGTACATGATAACGGCAATACCCCGAGGCTAAAATGGTTGAGGGGTAAAAATGCCAAAACATAAGAGAATACTTGTGGTTACAAAAGTATAAGCATTATCACAACTTCAGAAAAACACTCGCGACTAATATAATAGGCACATTCTGTGATGTTCACCAAACATGTCCGAGAACATCTACATGCCCCTTGGTGGTATCAATAAAAAATGTACGATGGGTTTCCCCATACCAAGTTTTTCCTCAATAAGACTAGTCACATAGGAGTCACACCCTTCTGAGCTTGACCTAGCATTATTGAAATGGTGATCCCATCAGATATTTCAGAAATCCAGGCAAATCAAATTGATGGTTAATTTTCTCCAAATAGGTCGAAACGTATTTTGTTCTCATCCAAGAAAATATAAAGATGGGTGACCAGGTGTCCATGACGTCATGTTAGAAGCCATCACAGTGCAATAAAAGTCGTCAGAGAGAGTATGACGTTGCAAAGTGTCAGGCTGGAATGCCAATGTGCGTTTTGTGATGTCAACTCAGACACTGGAGCCAAGTACAGGAGCTGTCATGTTTTTCAGAGCTAGGATGTCAGAAGTGTGATTTCACTGCTCGTGATATTAAAAAGTGAGGTCACAGAAAAATATCCACCATAACTACTAAATAACTTTTATCGAAATATGTTATTTGCCGAATATTTTTTAACTGACGCTACTACCTCTTTAAGGAAAATTTTTTACGATAAACATTAGAAAACGTTATTTATTTTGTCAAGAATATTGTCCTGGCCTTTGAGCAGCTGTTAAGCCCTGGATATAGACTCATTGTTGCACTTCAGATGTGGCTATTGTAGACATTGTCTCCTGATCGTAACATGAAGTATGACACACATAACTCACCTAATGACTTGAAGAGGGTGGTTTTGTCTCTATGTGCAGGCTTTATTCCCCTGAACATCTCTCCTACCTCTGCAAATATTTCAGCCTGACAACAGAAAAAGATAGTTCCTGCATGAAATTTCCTGCCATAAAATCTGGGGTGAACAAATTTATTAGAACAGAAAGTTGATAAAACGGCTCAAAATCAAGCAGATAACCTATTATTTCTTCATTATTTTGATTTCAGAGGGTGATCAAATTTATTAGAACAGCCGATTGAATTTCGTCCCCAAAATTGTGGGTGACTTTTGATAGGGGGATTGAATTATTAGAGAGATTACCATCTGATGAAAACAGAATTATCAAACCAATATGAGTGTAACATTCAGCATTTAACAGCTGGGAATGAGTAATAAAATGGATGAATAACAACTTCCTATATTTTTTAACAGGTGATGTTCCATTGCAAGTTCTAGTAGTGCTTTCTAGCCATTAAACCAGAAAAATCTGTTCTTCATCAGATGTTATCGGTTACCGGTAGTGTGCTTTTTAACATAGCAACATGGTTGGGCTCTGAATTGGGGCTGTTCGGACCAAATGACCCCCTGCTGGTGATGTGAATGCGAGGCTTTGGATCTGAATTAGACACAGTCTAACCTTGGATAGAATGATATCTCCAGATTCGACCATGGCAGCCTCTCGACTGTCGACGTAGACTATGCAGGATCTCACTAGTTCCTCTTCCAGTTCCTGCCAATCGGGACGGCATCCTCCCACTGCTGTTAAGGATAATGCCACAGGGTCATGTATAGAAAAGATCGTATCGACATGCTACATAATCATATTATCCAACAGGCCAATTCTCAAGAATGGACCTAATAAAAGGTGATATTTATCCTAAAATGACTTTATAGGTGTTCTCTTCCCACATTCTCACTTGCACATGAAACAGAATTCATGCAATATTAAAAAAGGGAGACAACTCACTGTTAAATTGTCTGGCTGAAATGCGGTGTCTTTGAGACACACAATATTGGTAGTTTAACCCTATCTGGCCTGGGCGATTTGGGGGAGGGGATTGGGGCGGCGGAAAGTGCCCCCCCCCCCATATATTATTGCTACGGTTAGAGGGCTGAAACTTACCACACTATATCATTGGGTGAAGCTCTACAAGAAAATGTAAAAAAAATCCAAGATGGCCACCATGATGACGTCATTTTCAAATAAAGCAAGGGAGCAAATCAACGAGTTCAACTGAAAATCTGGGAACTTTTGTGTGCGGAGAGAGATGCAAATAAAATGCTTTTGGAACAAAAATTCACATTGATTTAGAGGCAAAATTCAGGACATATGGCCCATAGAAAGAACTGAAATAAACATTTCCTAATGGTACTAAATGTATTGTAGATGCTTTAAAGTGTATCTGTGGTACTTTTGCAAGTTAACGTCATATCCAAGATAATCGTACAGATTATAGAATTTATACCCTGTTTCTTGTTTTATGACTTTAATTTTACAGTTTCAATGTTATTGTAGTGCACAGCGCCACAAGCATGTTGGAACTTTATCATGGAAAGATAAACCACGTCACAATACAACATTCCATTCTCTGCATTGCTGCGGCGTCCCGCAGATGATGCAGGATGCTCGAAGTATGACATTGTTAACATCATAACAAGTGGCAGTGCTGATTTCTCTATCACTGTAGAAAGCTGCCTTCACATTCTCTGAGACAGTACGAGTGAAATGTTGGTGGAAAACTTTACTACGTTTCTTGAATATGACATAATCTTACACAGTTGCCACAGTTACACTTTAAATGCCATCTCTGAGACAAAGAAAATGCTGTAAAGAGACACATGCTGGTGGACATTCAAAATAACCCCCAAGGAGGGAAGAAGGCAGAGAAATCTATGGGTGACTTGCACAATAACAACTATCCAATCAGATTCTGTGATTGCCACTTCCTGTTTGTCAAATTTGACCCAGTTAACCAATCAACTGACAGAACTACACGTATCACTTCCTGTTATCTTCCGGCCCTGTTGTGCAAGCCTCTCATTGAATACATACATGTACACTTGTTCCTCATTATAATGCTGATGTTGAGGGACAAAATAGTGACTGCACTATATGCAAGTCACACTATAGTGAGTTTTCAATGCAGCTGCATTCATGCTGCACATATATTGGGACATAACATCATGAACATTATAATAATAATAATAACTAGAGGTTCCGCTTTGACCCTTGAGTTGCCGCTCCGGCATGAAGCCTATGCTGGTTGTTTTTTTGAGCAAAAACATACGTCTCCCCCAACCTCCCACCTTGCCTTGAATGGGCACATAATTTAAGGGAAAGTGCTATAAAATGAATGTAGCAATAAGTATCCTAAACAAAGCTGCGTATCTAAAAATATTAATTACAAAGAAGCGATTTTCATTGTTGTAGTAACCCAGTGAGGAGTCGGGATTTATATAGCAATGAGTGAATTGCCGACATCTACAGCGTCCAGCCAATGTGAAATACATGTAATTGTGAAGCATCACTATTTCGAAACTGATCACATTATAGGAAAGATGCAAAACATACAAGAGCCACACCTATAGTATACATGCTGTACCGTATAGAAGTTTCATGCATCTGCCTGTACTTCTCCAGATATCTTGCAGACAAGGCCTGTATACACATGTACAAGTAGATGAACGGATGGACGGACACCGGACACGGATGAATGCATGCACACATACACCAAAACCTGATCAAATGAGGGGGCTATCCCAATGAAGTTTCCATCCGAGTTTGGTGAAATTCCACCCAGTAGTTCTCAAGATATCTTGCAGACAAGGCCTGTATATACATGTACAAGTAGATGGACGGACGGACGGACACCGGACACGGATGAACGCATGCACACACACCAAAACCTAATCAAATGAGGGGGCTATCCCAATGATGCTTCCATCCAAGTTTGGTGAAATTCCGTCCAGTAGTTCTCAAGATATCTTGCAGACAAGCCCTGTATATACATGTACAAGTAGATGGAGTCAGGACGGACGGACGGACAGACACCGGACACGGATGAATGCACGTACAAACACCAAAACCTAATCAAATGAGGGGGCTATCCCACTGAAGCTTCCATCCAAGTGTGGTGAAATTCCGTCCAGTAGTTCTCAAGATATCTTGCAGACAAGGCCTGTATATACATGTACAAGTAGATGGACGGACGGACGGACACAGGACACGGATGAATGCACGCACATACACCAAAACCTAATCAAATGAGGGGGCTATCCCAATGAAGCTTCCATCCAAGTTTGGTGAAATTCCATCCAGTAGTTCTCAAGATATCTTGCAGACAAGGCAAGGGGACGGACAGACATCCATCCAGACAGACAGACATCCATCCAGACAGACAGCACAAACACTAGATGTCTCCCCCCAACATAGTTGGGGGAGACATAATAATACTTTATTTACAGAGGAGATTCAATTAGTAAAAGACCAATCTTCCTTGAGTCCCTCTCTCACTCACTCATGCACACAAGACACATATTATGACACAATAGAAAACAGCATACGATCAATGATATAATAAATCATGTACATGTAGTATGATACTTTAACAGAGTATGAGCTTCCATTCGTCTCTTGAATATATTTAAATTCGATGAGAATTTAATATTATTGGGGAGATGAGTCCAAAGAGTCACACCAGAGTATTGAAGAGAATGTTTATATGCTTCAGTTTTGGGTTTAGGGACAACAAGATTATTAGAGGTGGTAGATCGTAGAGCTTTTTGGTAGACAGTTGCAGTTGGAGTAAATTGTTCACAGAGGTAAATTGGAGCTAGGTTATGTAGTGATTTAAACATAAGAATTGCTTTGTGGTAAGTAATTCGGTCATATATAGTCATCCATTGTAGCTTCTTAAACATTTCTTGACTTGGGGTATTATAGTCTGCATTCAGCATTGGCCATGCTAAACCCAAACCTGCTTTATAATGAACCATGTTTTAAAGACGGACAAGTCTAGATGTTTCACCAGCAAGTCAGACTTACAATTTATGTGAGCTCCTGGTTTGACCCATTCAGCGTTGACAATGGGCGATGTGGCAGAGGTCACAGTGACAATAACATCAGCTCCAGACACAGCCTCCTTCACAGAACTGCAGACCCTGCCACCTTTCAGGTCAGAGACCAGAGCTGCGGCTTTAGACTGGGTCCTACTGTACACTCTCACCTATGTATTCACAAACACTACAATCATTGTATAGTAGACTTGCTCAAAGTCTCTATTTTAGCTGTAAAAGGGACATGTATTAGTGAAACTTCACAATGATTATTTCCCCAACACACATTTGTTCCACATGTGTTGTACTCCAATCAGTCAAAAATATTTTGTTTGTTTTCATTATTGCATAAGCTGACCTGACCTATTCTTCCATTATAACATCATAAACTGATGGTGTACACTGACCCTCTGACAGCATTGGACTGAAAAACTTTTCAATCTTTATTGACAAAGATGCGGATTGGTCAAGAGCCATGCACACAGAAACAGTGCAATTATAACCCCAATGCAATCAGAGGGTATATCGGACAGTTGGATGTAATCTGATACTATGAGAATGACCTGAACTAGTCTCAAGCCTGGAAATAGGCACAAAACATTGCAATGACAGGTATCAAACTGCGGGGGCCTGACAAACTATCCACATAAATAACCAGGAAATTGGTAGTCGCAATGTGTATAGTTGCCCAGGCACCAATTCCAGAATTATTTCCAGGCTGACCTGAAGTCGCACATTTCTAAGGTTGGCATATGGTGATCCCTCTGATAATTCAATCACAGGAAGTGATATTTTCCACCATACAATCTGGGGTGATCAAACTATTAGAAAAGACGTTGACAAAATGGTCCAAAATCAAGCAGTTAATCCATTATTTCTTTGTTATTTCAATGATTTTGCTAGCCGATCAACTTTATTAGAACAGCTTATTGAATTTTGTCCCCAAAATTGGGGGTGATTGAATTTTGATAGGGGGATTGAATTATTAGAGGGATTACCATAGTAGATGAAAGGATGAAAATTTGCCTGGCTTATTTCCAGACTGGGAAAGGTCAAGGTCTGCATGTCCAGAAAGTGTGTAATTACCATTTTAATAATACCATACAGAATCTTCAAGAATAATAGTAGGTCAAGGTGATGTGTCATGCAACATAGATCTGTAAGCCAAGTTGGCACTTTTGTTTTTCAGAGTTGGCATCTTCTGAAGCATGCAACAGTTAGGGTTAGGAAGAGGAAGCTTTTCAGCAAATTGATGAATGATTTGGTCTTAGTTGTGCTGTCATTGTAAGATCGTTGAATACTGCATCAGTACCAATAGTTCAGTTGTTACGATTAGAAGTTCTGCCTTGCTGGGGGCAACATCAGATCAATTGTATCTCGTAATATTAAATTATCATGGGGAAATCAAGGTTCATATGATAACACATCTTTTCAGATGACTTAAACTGAGATACATTAATACCATATACCTATAAAATGAGACATATTATCAATCAAAACTATATATTGTGGGAATGATTGATGAGATATCAAAAGGGAGATCTTTACCAGAAGTAATTAATCACCATATTGATGGGCAGTCGATATATATAACTGAATGCAATATTAAATCCATCTCTTTCACTCTCTCTCTGATATGGGCATTAAGAAGTTAGTATATATACATACAGCAATATAGGGATAACATCACCCACAGCAATTTATGGAAAACAAATTTGCCTCGTGTAACAAATGTAATGTTGTCAAAGAAATGGTGTTCCCATCTTACATATCAATTATATATGTTGTCATTCCCATGTGGCAGAGTAGTGACTTGTAAATATGGTTAGAAACATTATCAGATGTTCCGAATGAAATACTGAAGATATGGGACATATTGTGATTCACATTTTCCTATGAATTTTTACTGTTTGTTTAAAATTTTGTACATTATGGAAAATATAAGATTTTTGACAGTGATTTCAAATGCTTTGGACCTCAGTTTAAATGAAGGCCCTGCTTATACATGTAATTATTAAAATCCATTATTCCCACAGATTAGTTTTACACAAACTAGGATGAAAGTAACTACATAAATCGAAGTCATTGTGATTTCAAGTATCGCTCTATATTTCGTCATATTTTGTCAGGAGCATATGGCATAATCACAGCCAAAATATAGAATATTATATCACAATGACTTCCATTTTTGGAGTTACTTTGACCATAGTTATCAAAGTCCTGAATCTTACCTCTGAAAATGTGAAGAGACTTGTGATAGCATCAATGTGTGATTTTGCCTGTACACCAGCACCAATAATACACAGCACTTCTGGCTTCTCCCTGCATAAATACTACAATAACAACATTGGATATTTACATCATAGAATTACTAAAGGAGAACCCAATCAGTCTAGAGTCACTTTTACAAGAAGAAAGTACTACACAATTATTCGTAAGATGTTGTTTACTACATGTAAGTACACTGCACAGGCAAGCCGTCACCAACCAGTACCACTCAGTAACTGGTTGGCTACTGGTTGGTGGAGAACTGATTGATACTGGTAGGAAAGGTCCCCTTGCGGTACTGTTCAGTTTTCAACTGATCAGTACACCAACCGGTAATCCACCGGGTACTGATTGGTCACCCATTGGATCTCATGAATTTTCTACTGATTGGCTACCATGAAGTTACTATCAGTTACCAATGAGTTACCGCTATGCTACCATCTCAATTTTACACAGTTGGTACCTGCTGGTAACAATGCATTAACACTTCAGTACCTTGATTGGTTACAGCTCAGTTACTGAACGGCTACCAACCAATTTCTGCCTACATGCCAGTACCTCTTGGTACTGTAGGTACTGGTAGGAAATGTCCCCTTGTGGTACTTTTCAGTTGTCAAGTTGGTCACCAATCAGTAACCCTACAGTACCAACTGACCAGTAGCTGACCAGCAGCCTTCAAGTCAGAACTGCATGGCACTGCAAAGTTCAGATCTTTGTGGCCACCAATTGGTTACCAATCAGTTACTGATAGGTAACTGGAAGAACCTGGCATATACTACCAAGTGGTGACTAATTGATAACTGCACGGTACTGTTCAGTCAGGACTTCATGGTACCAATCCTGAACTTTCTGTGCAGTCCCAACAAGTTACCTGAAGGTTACCAACAGGAAACTGAATGGTACCAATTGGTACAGGACTAAATGATACTGAACGGTGGAAGTTTGCCAGTGTATGAATCAGTGGTTGCTGAGATATTGGAGTTTGAAGTATATGCATCAATCTAAAATCAGGGAATGCAAGTGAGATTTTGTTGTTTGAAGTATGCATCAATCTAATATTCAGGGAATGCAAGTGAGATTTTGTGATGTCAACAAGTAAACTGAAAAATTCCAATTATGTTTAGAAATATGTTTACCATAGCAACCAGATACTAAAGGCTTCATTTCACAATTTTTGCAGGTTCTGAAATACGGTAGTGAATATTCAGTAAAAACACTTTAACCAAAGTTCCAAAGTACTGTGCTTGGTTACTGGCTGATCTGGTTACCATATTTCCGAAACTATTGGTAACCAAGTGATAAATGTGATATCCATTAACCTGTAAACACAATGTGTGACATCTTCAATGCTCATTTGCATACCAAATTGATGCCAGCCCCCAAATTATATGAAGTAGGCCTACAATATCTCAGCAGCCAGGACTATTTTCATGAAATAAATTTTGAAATAGAATAATGGACTGTTCCATTTATACTTCAAAGCATCATAGAACTATCTAGATACAATGTATTTAGCTCTATGGCTGGATTCCCTGTAATATGCTACATACTGTACTTAAAAGAATAATATTTTTTTTCATTGACTTAATTAAGACTGACCTTGGTAACAGCAGCAGACGCTGCAGCTGTCCTCATGGCAGTTATCACATCCCCATCAACAACCTGCAGGAAAAAAAATGTAAAATTTGTCCCATGACACACAATTTTATCTCACCTTCACATATCAAGTGGTCATGCTACACAAATGCATATACTGTTACTCCATTTGAGCTATACTGAACTGAGTGGATAAGGAAAGAAGAAAATAAAATTTTGTCAAAAATACTTGAAAATATCTCAATGATATTAAAGCAAAATGTTCAAAAGTTTCTTATTCTAAGCTTGATTATACTTTAAAGATTTGGGGCATTTATCGCGCTCTGTCAACAAAATAGTTAATGATAATTCGATTTACATATTTCCACAGGAAATTCTCCAATTATTGGCCAGAATCTATTCAAGAAGAAACAAAATAAAATTTTATTTTAGTAAGACGACAACACACTAGACCCCCCTTACCCCAAAACTGCAACCTGGCTGTAATTACGCTCCTGTACTGGTAATGAATGTTAATTATTGTATTTCCTCAAACTGCAAAAATGCCAAAGATATTCAGTTGTCCAACTATTGAACTGGATAGACGTTTTAGAATTACTCGTACTGCAAGAACAGCTCCATTCCTTGGGTTGAAGACAACAATGGATGCATTGTGTGTCGAGATGTCTTTATTATCGGGATAGAATGTTAACAACTTGGTAGCCATGGCATCATCATGTTCACTGAATGCTGGCATCACACCCAGGATTCTGCAAAAATATTTTTAAAACAGTTTCTCAAAATAAACATCAACTACGTACTAGGCCTAAACACTTTTTCAAGCTTAGCAGTAGGCCCTATTGGTACATGTATACCCATAATTTCTTAAATTTAATATTATTTCTGTCAAATATTATAGGCCTATCTTATTAACAAGATTGTATTCATTTACATGACACCTTTGCTAGAAAAATTCAGTTGGGTTTTATTCCGGATATAATTAACATTTTAGACAAATACGACTTGAGAGACTTTTTAGAGGCCCAGGATTTTAAAGAACTTAGTACATTCCCATCTACTGTGAAGCGGAAACGTATGGTGTCCGGTGCTGTAAGAGTGTATGAAGAGTGTAGGTGGTTGGACAGGATGCAACAAGACAGAGACTTTAATAGATTTCTGAAGGTACATAACAAACTGATACCGTTCATCTGGTGGCAGCTGGCGAGACGGTACCAGGCACACAAAGATGCTATTCAGTACTTCATGAGTCTGTTAATTACCGTAAGAGAATACAGTTATTTCATGTGATAAGGCAGAGGGGCTACATGATAAACTGTGGTGTGATTTCATATACATACATGTAAGTGATATGAACTCTAGTTTACATTTTCATGCCTTAGATGAGTGAGATCTGTTACACGTACATGTACTATTAGGTGGTCAACTACTTTTAACATATGGAGGACGAATATTACACGATGATTATAGAATTAATTGTTTAAAAAGTATAATTGAAATAAAAAATTACTACCATAATTGAAACAAGAGCCCAAGGGGCTTCAATATACGCCCGTATATCTGGGATTACATTGGTTCAAATTTCAAGGTTGTTTAATAGCCTTGATTCCAATTGATCTAGCAATCCAGAGAAAGGTCTACAATTTTTTGCTTATGAGAATGTAACATATATCACATCTTACATTGAATGATAAACTAAAATGAGCTTAGCTCTTGGTAACTGGCATGGTTGACCTTGAAGCAAGAGCTGAGAGCTCACATATCCCACACTGAAATCGACAATAGTCAAACACAAGAAAATAGTAGTTTTCCTGCAAATGGATTCCTTTCAGACGAGAGAATTTTCCATGAAGGAAGAAGAAAGTGATGAAGTAAACCTTTGTTCTTGAGTTAATAAACAGGTGTGAAGTTCATAAAGGACTCCTTTCCCCGTTAAATTAGTAAATGTACGGTTTTTATTTCACAACAGTTTAACTAAATGAAGCGTTTCAAACATGGGAGACAACTCCACAGGACAATATCATATAAATGCAGGGAAAAGAACTTTGAATATTCCAACAATATTCCAACACATTTAGTCAGCTAAGCTTGATTCAGTTTTGGGGGACTGCGACCTAGAACTTTGACAAATTGATCTCATATGTATGGTTCCACTTTGCCATGCGAGTAAGGCATACTCAAAGTTTGGTACCAATCCATACCTTGAAACTAGAGCTATCGCATGGACAACAAATGTTAATGGATGAATGGACAGAACGCAACATCGCATTACATGACCTCGTCTTCGACAGGTATATGAAAATGTGACTTTTAATGATTTCTTGATTTTGGGGTCACAGTGACCTTGACCTTTGACCTTGGCCTAAATTTTGGTGCATGACAAACCGTCTCCCCTCAATTTCTCAATGGACACAAAAAATCATGATTTTTAACAATTTCACGATTTTGGGGTCACAGTGACCTTGACCTTTGACCTTGACCTACATTTTGGTATGTGACACATAGTGTGTCCTTAATGTATCTGCTGACACAAAAAATGTTATTTTTAATAATTTTCTAATTTTGGGGTCAGTGACCTTTGACCTTGACCTAATTTTTGGTATGCATCACTTCATTTCCGCCTATTGAATCCACTCACAAAAAATAAGAAATTTTTAACGATTTCCTGATTTTTCGATCACACTGACCTTGGACCTCTGACCTTGACCTACATTTAATATGCAACACATCGTTCCCCCCTAGGGCATCCACTCACCAAAAATTAGAACTGTAGATAGAAAACTGTCAACGATCAATAATTTCCTGATTTTTGACAACAATGACCTTTGACCTCTGACCTCAACCTTAATTTTGGTACGCGACACATCGTCTCCACCTGGCATATCCACTTACAAAAAATTGCAACTGTGGATAGAAAACGTTCACAGATATAGACCGGACACAAACACTTCAGTGATTTCCTGTTTTTAGGCCAGTGACCTTTGACCTGTGACCTCGACCTTCATTTTGGTACGCGACACATCGTCTCCCCGTAGGGTATCCACTCACCAAAAATTGGAGCTGTGGATAGAAAACTGTCCCAGATATAGACCGGACACGAGAACCGGACAGACGGACAGACGGACAGACGGACGGAATCCGCCATCCCATAATACGACCGCCTTTTGGGCAGGCGTATAAAAAGCAAACAAGTGTTCCATGACAATCTCAGCGCAATAATTATGGAAAGGCGATCAGAGGAAACTGATTAAGGTAAATTATGATTATAATCAACAGGGTGCAGCAATTATGTATATAACTGTATCGCCTGTATGCGCTTGCTTCTATTATCTACTGTATACACATACCGTCATCTTATTTGCCATGTATTGTGATCTTACTGTCATGTATTATGTACTCATGCAAACACTCTCCTTTGGTTTGCATGAGTGATGTGAGAGAGATATTGGATAACTCTCACATCATGCAACTTTCTCTCCTTTGGTTTGCATTTCATGAGTGATGTGAGAGAGATATTGGATAACTCTCACATCACTCATGCAAACACTCTCCTTTGGTTTGCATGAGTGATGTGAGAGAGATATTGGATAACTCTCACATCACTCATGCAAACACTCTCCTTTGGTTTGCATGAGTGATGTGAGAGAGATATTGGATAACTCTCACATCACTCATGCAAACACTCTCCTTTGGTTTGCATGAGTGATGTGAGAGTGATTCAATATCACTCTCGTATTGATAATTTTGATGAGAGCTAGTGATCAACAGCTCTCCTGGAAAAACAACAAAAAGAATAATAGAGAATGAGAGCGATCACGCTTCATCTCTAAAAAACAAAAAAATGGAATGTTGTATATCTACGACACAGTTTATTGTGGGAGTGAAGCCACAATATGGACATTCCAACAATATCAGCTAGAATAAAATGAGGGTATTTTATCGACAAAATTTTATGTCATTATGACACATAATTGCTATGGTGCGGAAGTGTAGGATACACCGACCAGCTGCAGAAAAGTTAGCAGGTCGGCCTTCAACCAATGCCTGTCAAAAGCACAAAGGAATGGTCACTCAACACAAATTTCTAAATAACACATCAGGGGCGATGACTCTTCAGCTTAACACATCAAGGGCGATAACTCTTTACACGGGTCAAAAAATGGACCGTCCATAAAGCGTAACAACATTATCAGATGATTATGCACAAAGACATATTACCCCACCCCCCAAGAAATTTTGGAACAATTCTCCCATGCAAACATCAATCTTCTACAAAATATATTAAACTGCGCCTATTATATTACAATGTAGTACATTACTATCCCATATGTTTTGGCAAAATCTTGTATTTCTCACGCAAAACTCTTTCACCATTAAAGTGTTCCACCCCCCTCAGAAACATGTACATAACACACAACTAACTTCACGTATACCAGCTGGCACATATTATACTTTGAGACAGAAATTCCTTAAAAATTACCCATTGTATCTCTCGACTGCAACCGTTGATCGCACTGGCTGCACTACACGTCCATTTTCTCCGTCAGAAAACCGCGCCAAGGCAGTTTCCATTGCAGGTATAAGGTCCGCATATGTTAACACTGCTTTGACTTCTTCAGCAGAAATAAACTCTGGTTTGCCTGCCATCACAAACTTAAAATTGGGAGCAATATGTTTCAGCCGGATAAAAAGCTACAAAAGTATTATCAGATTACCTCCCTTTACACCCTCTTCAATGGGGAGGTAAAAACATAAACGGCGTTAAAAATGCACATGGCTACCGAGCGGGAAAGTGGTTTGGCAACGGTCACGGTAATTTTTTGGCGTTGAAAGTTATTTTGTTCGTGAGAATCAGCACTAAATAGATATTCTATCTTCCATGTTCGATATGACAGCGCACGTAGTATCTCGTTGTCAATCATCTTTGTTTTTCCATCAAAGTCCGTTCTAAATTGAAGAACAACAACAACGTCACACATTTTATCAGATAAGAGCAGGTTGGACACAAATGCATTTCGAGCTAAATTTAGTCCGTTTGGGCTTATTTAGCCCGATTGTTGTTGTTGTTGTTGTTGTTGTAATCCTAGGCAATTTCAAGCGATGCTGCCAAGAGTCACATTGTGTGGCACACTGTAAAAAAGTTCACTTGTAAAAGTCACATGCATGCTTTAGGGTGCACTCCGGAGATTCTTTTATTCGGCATGGAATAGACTATGGGTCCGTTTTTCGGCCACCAGTTGTCGCAAAACCTTCAACCCAAATCACTTATATGTATATATTTTCTGAAGAGCATGATGAAACTATTATTTTAAGATATAACACTGCTATGTTATAGAAAAATTTAACTCGAACATTCTCCTCCATGCTTGCTTCATTTTTCCTAGAAAACCCCTTAAAAATGTCGAAAAATGGTCAAATTCGCTCAATTTCCAGAAAAATCTGTAAGAGCGATTTCAATTAAACTTCTTACTCACGTTCCCTGGTCCGGCCTCAACTTAAAAAGGCAAACAAAAGTGGGTGTCAACCTGCCCGTTTTTTGTCAGATTTTCTTCCCGTAAATGAGTCCCGATTTTTAGGCACACCCAAGGGGCATAACTGGGGCAGGACAAACTTTACCCCATGATCCCGATCAGCGTGTAGACGAAGCCAGCACTCGATTTGTACGTACTCGTTTGCAGCGTTGATATTGCTGAATAGGATGGCATTATAGATATAAGCTATTAAGAAGACAAGAAGAATTATGATGTAGCAGAACAAGGGCAGTCTATCGTATTATGAAATTAGAGAGGGGCCATTACTACGAAACTGCGGAGGGCCACCTTAGCTTAAAATCTTACATTGGTTAGGAGATGTCCAATTTCCGCTACAAGGCGCACTGCCTCACTGTCACTGAGCTACGGTCATAGATGTTCATCAGCGAAACAATCACCCTTGTTGCGTTCTTCTAATATTACATATTAAAATATGCTAATCATGCACATTCAACATTATTATCTCACCTCATGTCTTCTTCCCATCTCTGTACATCTCTCCATGCGTCTTCCAACCTAATAAAAATGAAGGTCTAACTCTCGATCAAAATCACACAATGTCACATGAACGTGATATTCCGGAATATGGATTTATAATTTCTCGGCATGTATGGCGGGTCTGACTAGACATATATATCAAACTTTAAGGCGTGGAGGTGAAAGTGGAGAAGAAATAAAATATAGCATTTCTGAGGATTGTAGGACATTTTTCAGCTTTCACTTTTGCTTTGTCTTCAAGTTCTGGCGGTCACCTGGGATTTCCGGCACCATCAGTACTTGGCCTAGCTTTAAGTTTGATTTATATGTCGTCGGACCCACCATACATGCCGAGAAATTATAAATCCATACTCCGGAATACCACGTTCATGTGACATTGTGTGATTTTGATCAAGAGTTAGACCTACGTTTTTATTAGGTTGGAAGACGCATGCAGAGATGTACAGAGACGAGAAGACGACATGAGGTGAGATAATGATGTTGAATGTGCATGATTAGCATATTTTAATATGTAATATTTGAAGAACGCAATGCTGAACAAGGGTGATTGTTTCGCTGATGAACATCTTATATTTTGACCTTAGCTCAGTGACAGCGAGGCAGTGCGCCTTGTAGCGGAAATTGGACATCTCCTAACCAATGCGTGATAAAGTGTCAGATTTTAAGCTAAATCGGGCTAAATAAGCCCAAACGGACTAAATTAGCTCGAAATGCATTTGTGTCCAACCGGCAGAGCAGTACACGTCGGGAAGTTGGGGACTCAGAAACTCTAGCTGTGATAGGTGAATATAGGGTAAGGGGGCATGGCATTCCTATCAGAGCGAAAGTAGGTTAAAATATGGTGATAAAAGTTAGCTTTCCGAAAAGTGCCTTTTCGCAATCTTTCGCTGATGAAAAATAACGAAACGGGAGAGAAAAAATATGCAAAGTTGATACAGTTTGACCGACCTGAGTTTCTTGTCCATGTACCCTCTCTCATGACTGTTTTGATGCTGACAAAATGTGTGAGAAAACCCTCGACTGATTTTCCTGTTTTGGCGCCTTTCTTACATGTTGTAAGAATATGACCTACGCTGTTTTTATATCATGACCTTCCTGATCACGTGAATAAACACACGTCGCTATTGGTTTATAACTGCCATGGATCGATTTCAGATGACGTGAGCCAAAAGGTCAACCACTTTCTATGCATGTCCCAGTCAACTGTGGAGAAAGTTTGTTGACAAAATCTGTGTTTGAAGGCAGATTCCATCTAATTAAAGGAGTCATTAGGTGGTTGTCATAGTGCTGGGGATGCCAAATCATACTATTTATTCGATATAATGCTTTTCGTGCCTCTGTCTCAATTCCCCACACCATGTGCAGTGAAAGATCTCGAACGACTGACGTTCCAATGTTTTCTTTCCGTTTCAGTCTGTATTAGTGATTCCGGCTAAGGAGTCCGTTCGACAACAACCAAACAAGCAAAATAGACTCCTTAGCCGATGTTTTCGGGCTAGGGAGGTTCGTTATGCAGTCTCTGCGAGGAAGGGAGAGCGATCGCTCGCGCTCGCGCCCACACACGCCCAAAGACCTCCAGGCGACCGATTTATCACTCGCCCATAATTGTAACGAAATCCAGCTAAATGGTATCATAAAACAATAGAATCGCCTCCCGTAAAACTTTAATTTTCAACGAGTACCTCCGAAGAAATAAACTTGACTAACTTTTGACATGCGCATAACGCGAACGTCCTGACCAAACACCTTTTGCAAAGTGATGCGTGATTGGCTTATTAAGACACAACGAGCACGATCATTGGTTCATCATCTGTTACAGGGAAATCAGCGAGCACGTGTTTCTCTGGGCGGGCAATTTGTACCGACGAGAGCTGCTGGAGATCGGCGTACGTGACATGCAGCTTCCGTCTTTTGCTCGAGCGATAATCCTGCTGAACATTTCTTGTATCGTCTCTTTAGCGATGGCAGGCATTCCGAAAGGAAATAAAGTGGAGTTGAAAACTTTCAACAACTGGGGAACAGCCATTCAACAACACATCGGTTTTACAACCGAGGAGAGGGATGGTCGGCAGTACGTCACATTCGTCTGGTGCAAGCTGTGTGCACGATATAAAGACAAGATCTCCGGACATCCTAATCTCCGCGGGGCGGCCAAAAAAGCATTTGACAGCTATGTAGAGGGTACCAATTCCGTAACGAAGAGTAATATCTTGAGGCACCTTGAAGGGAAGGTCCATGGAATATCCATTCTTGTTCATTCTGGGTCCGAGAAAGATGAACCCGGTAAATAGATTTGAATTGAATTGTATATTCTAAAATAAACAATGCCATCATTGCGAAGCAGACGAAAAATAGTATATACCAAGTTGAAAATATTTAGAATAATTTACATAACAGTGTTCGAATTTAAGAAAAATTTGAACCAGTCCGCCGGACTGGTGAGCCAAAAATGTAACCAGTCCGCAAATATTTTTACTAGTCCGTTAATATTAAATAAAAATAGCAGAAGTTCATAATTGTTAGCCCAGGAATGGCTGTAGTCTCGAATGGCTCTGTAATCGACTCCAGCCAAGGTTCTTCCTATACACAATACATCCCACACATTGAACTTTGAATGACATTGTCCAATATCCTAACTGCACACGAAATAAAGCGGCAGCGAATTGTAATAAACTATACCTCATTTTCCTCTACATTGGTCCTTCTTGCCGCCTGCCAACTCTCAACACTTAATAATTCCTCGTTCTTGAGATATCATCTTTTAATCACGCCTTCACGGAGTTTTCTGACATATTTTGGTCTCATATTTTGAATGTCTCTGTTAGCCACGCCCACGTACACGCGCATTCGTTGGACCGTCATCGAACTGACCCGAATAATCACGCATGCGCCACGGCTTGTTTTCAAAAGACACCGCCATCTCCGGCAAAGTCCGTGCAAGGGAAATTTACATCACTGACAGTTGAATGGCGGTCAGCTGAATATTCAAATCCCCGAGAATCTTGAACAATTGATGATAACTTAAGAATGAGGGAATACCGAGAGTTCTAACTTGGAGGGAAGTGACAAAAGACTACAAGGAGAATAACGAGGTACATTTTATTATCACCAGCTACTGTGTTCTTGTATGTGCAGCCGTTAAATCTTCCGAAACGCAGGCGTTTCGGAGGCCAAAACTTCGTGGTACGAAATGTAAAGGGAAGGAACTACAGCTGTGTAGGGAAGAACAGCCACGCCCACCTACACAGCAAAGGTTCTATAGCTACATAATTGTCTACTTCTGATAAAAGGTGATCTGGGAACATTTGTCATCATGAATATTTTGTTCTCTGTGATGGTTGCTACTAAATAAGGAATTAATAATTGTGCATTTCTTGAATTTCTTGAGCGCGTGTGAAGATAATCACAGACGATAAACCCCGTCGGCTAGACTTTGACTGCACGTGTCGTCGCGAAACACTGCTTCAACAAACACCATTTCAAGCCAAAAAATCAGTAGATTTCTTTCGAAGTTGATGGAGAATATGTTTAAAATTGTCCTGGTAAACATGATCAGGTGTGAAACGTAATCATGTTGCTGATTTCTCGATTCCCGACCTGGAAGTGGGTGCTTTATTTTCTGAAAAGATCGCCAACCTGCTTTGCCATGCTGCATTACAATCACACTTTACGGTATGTATGCTGACTTTGCTCGCGCCGCTTTACGGTTGTTGTTGTTGTCGTAAAACGCGGCCGTGGTCGTGATTTCGTTGGAATTTGCTGAAAATGTTTTTAGACTCGCACGATTTATTTAGACTCGGTCGGGTAACCGAAAACAGACATATTTCGTTTTTCATTCTTTACAAATTGTGCGGAGATATCCAGAGAAATAGTTTACACAGTGAACTGAGAGCTTTTTTGTTACCAGTCCGACGGACTTGTTGTTCAGTCACTCACACCAGTCCGTTTGATTTTTTACCAGTCTCGGACTGACGGACAGGTGCCAAATTCAAACTCTGGTAATACATGTACATTAGAAATTAATTAAAAAACTGAAAATTACATAAAACTGATAAATATATTCCATTTAAATTATACTAGTAATAGTTGAACAGAAAATTTGAAAAAAAAAGTTCGTCCCAGCAGAGCGATAGCTCTCCCAGTAGTGTTTTGTGCGAGCAATTGACAAGGAGAGCGACAGCTCCCCCAAAGCATTTCAGGAGAGTGATTTACAACTCGCCCTTAATCTGCTCATCGAAAAGACTGTTATGTGTAAGGATCTTCAAACCGGGAGCACCGTGTGCAATACAACTTGTCGGGTACTTTTTCCAGGTTTAAAAAGGTTCCCTACATGTAGGCTAGCCATCTATTGTGTTTATTCCTTGTTGACGTGACCAGGTGGTGCTCACATCATTGGTGCGGAGAAACTAAGCTATAAGCTTAGCGCGACCAACAACAACATTCAATTTCATGTAATTGAACAGAAATAGATATTTAAAACGTACCTTATACCATCAACTTCATTAATGCACACACACAAACTCCTCATGAAGGCACAGAGGGTAGGAAAAAATAAGTGACTCAGGGTTGTTGTTGTTTCTCGGGACAAACATAACATCCTCCCTGCTCAACTTTATAGCCACATGTTGGTTTGCGGAAGTCTGAGACTCTCGGCAAGAGGTTTACCAAAAATGCAAACTGCACATGTGTTCGGCAAGATAAGCTCATTAATTGCCATGGCCATGTAAGCTCTAATGAGGGCAATCGATTCCGGTATTTCCAAATTGATTTTAGTTTAAACTCTGGACACCGAAAAGGAATATTTCAAAGTATGTGTGTGTGTCAAAAGCATGTTATGGGACTTGGATCGTACATGTTCTTGGCAATTGATGAGCGTATCTTGCCGAACATGTGTGCGGTTTGCATTTTTCAATTACAACCGTCAGATATCACATCAATTAATGGATGTTTTTCTCCATCTAAGTAACCCCGATGAAAATCTGTCAAGAAAAACCCCTGTATATTCCACTTCGGGTATTAATACAATTTTCGATATTGAAAGATATCCTATAAATTCAAATTGGAATATTTTTACCGATTTTCAAACTAAACGAAAATGGCAAACTTCGGCATCTTAACAACAAAAACAGTAGGCAAATCAAGTGGACATGTTTCTGAATTCGGGAACGTTGCTGAATTTGACCATATTTCCGTTTCCATAATCAGCAGCTGTCCCCGAATCGGCAACGTTTCCGAATTCGCAATTTCCACTCCAGAACTGGTAGCAGTGTAGTTAAGAATAATTGATACAACGGAAATAGTTTCAGGTGAGTCTACAAAAAAGAAAATCTGTCCACGGGAAGAACGAGTTTGTTAACAAGTTCTTAGATAGGAATTCCAAAATGACCTGTCCATCTTAAGGCCAAGCCAGAGTGAACTATCCAATAAAACGGATCATTCAGGCTCGTTTTTAATACGCTGGTAAATTGTTCTATATGTTCTATGGAAAATGCCCCTTTGCCAATGGGACCCATGCAGATCATGATACCCACCTCTGAAAAACCCACTGTTTTTGTCGCAATACAGCAATGACTTGTATACTCACCAGAGAAAATCTTCTCTTTGGTATGTTTTCATCCAAGTTACACCACAAGGGGTTGAAATTTACACCTATCTACTTGTCCCTGACAGGTAATTTTTGAAAGAGACGGGTAGCCAATCATTTTTTATGGTGCTCAGAATATATTTTTGACAAAATTCAATCAAAACAGCTGCTAATTAATTAGTGCATGGAAGCAAGGTGTCATTAATTAAATTGCTTCCAATTTGTAGCTTTGTCATTAATCTTGAATTACATGTAATAAATTGACAATTTCAATGATTCAACTTTCTGGTCACCTGTCTCGTGTGACAGGTAAATTATTTTGAATATTTCTACCCCTGACCACAAGTAATTGTAAATCCTGGGTCCAGAATACCTGCTGTCAAACTGATAAACTTTGTGTTTGGTGAAATGAGCATACAGAAACTGTCAAGGCATAAGGTTTGCTCATGTGGTAAAACATCGAACAAAGGATGTCGATAACAAGGCCAATAAAACTGCGTCACACAGCCCGAGGTCAAGGTTCATGTTGAAATCGTTTATCACTGAGAGAACCATAAAGAAGCCAATGCATTGGAAAGCGAGTGTCAATTCTTATTCATTTGCAAGTCACCAAGTTATAGTCACAACACTGCAAACCATAATTTGTGGTGTATGACTGCTTCAAAGTTGCATGAAGCGGGTTTGGTACACTATATTGCAAACCTTGAAAACGACAATTTAGAAATCAAGGCCTTGCCAAGCAGGGGGACTCGTTGAATTTATGTATCCAAATTTACCGCAGTGTACCAACAAGTAGATATATGTGACTGATATTTTATCATTAAATTTGTAGAAACAATCCTATAATCTGATATTATGTATATTTTGCAGACTATAGAGGATCCAGCCTGTTGCCATGGAGTTAAAGCATCATGGGGCCTGGGAAATCAACTGTTTGTGTTCGCTGGATCACAAGCCAGACGACAAGGTAGAGTTATGGAGTTGTCCCCCTTCCCAAACCCTCACCGTGTCTGATCCATGACGGTTAGCTTGAACCAGGCTGGTCACTCTGTGTTATAATAAATATTCAACAACTTTTCTCTTTGAACTTGAAGTTTATTGTGAATGTTGACAGTTTGAGGGCTAGGGTTCTTTATTCATTCTCGATTCGTATGAATGCTCATTTGTCTATAAATGTAGGAATTGTGTGATATATCATGTGTTCTGCTCAACGAAAGTTAACGAAACTGCTCAATCTTTTGTGAATTGTGTGATTTTTGTTTGTTTGCAGAACAGTCAAAGGGAAGTCTAGTATCTGCTACATACATCCATGAGGTGAAGTGGGACACAGAGTTGCATGGACCTATAACAAGGAGGCTGATTAATGAATCAAGAAGTAAGGTTATTTTTCACATACGATGCTTAATCAATAAAATCTCTAAGTAGGTTTATTCTGATGGATTTGTTTAATCTTATTTCCAAGAGATTTCTAGGACCTATGTACTTTGGCCCTGCCATGTTATGTCAGTCTGTTAACTGTTCAGAGCTGAAACGATTGAAGATGTAATTAGCCTTAAAATCGTTGAATTTTGTCAAGTGAATTCATGAATAATGAATTTTCAGCAGCGAAGATTGCTAAAGCGTCATAGGTAATTGATGATAGTGGAATTGCCATATAAAACGAATGCAAAAATATCTTTTCAGAGAAATTTGAAACTCTGCCCGCTTCGATGGGTTTTCTGTCTCGCCATTATGCAAAGATGAAAAATAAGTAGCGATGCTCACAAATCTGAATGCTGAACGGCTTCAGCCATGGGATAACGTCATGGGTCGACTGTCGTGCCTGAGGTTCGGGAGAGCCGCAGAGCATACATAGGCAGAATTCTCCACACGTGTATATGCTTGTTGGCATGCCATGCTTTCGCTGTTTATTTTTGAAGAGCAATTCCTTGGATTACATTTCCTTTTGAATGACAGACACAAATCTAGTTTTTTTTTGGTCAAATTTGTTTTATTTTGTATATGTCGGGACAGATGCCACTTCTGCGAAGTTTAAAAGACATTGATTCCACCCTAGATTTGAGGCTGATTACATCTTTAACCAATTGTATTCTATATTTGCGATTGTGATTATTCAAGTGGAAAATGGTATTGTAACATTTTGGAATGGCCCCCAAACCATGTACGCATAAATTGCAAAACTACTACCACTTGATTCTGATCTGTTACAATGACTTTTTTTGGGACACATGTCTGATAAAAACTGAAATAGTTGTTGTTGGCGAAGTTTGGGGAGTTAAACAGCACCCGCATTGCAGAGGTGTTATTCTAAGTGGTTTATTTCAATCATAAAGAGAAATATGAATTCAAGCCCCGTAATCATTTAAACTTCTATTGATCGTATTTCAGATATATTTATTATGTTACAAAGGAAAGCAACGGAGTCTACAGTTACAGCCCTACGACCAAAGTGAGTTTTTTAAGTCTCTTTTGTTTGAGATTATTTCCATATATTAACCATAGTAACCAATACTAAAGTCTAAGACTGAATACAAGTAATCTCTACCTTCAAAGGCACTTTTTTGGAAAAAAAATTGAGGCTTTTATTGAACCCGTAGTTGTAGCTGTAAAAATCTCAATACAGGAATCGGAATGTCTGTGTGTGTCTGTGTCCCCATTTCTGTCTCCGTTCAGAAAGAGGAAAAGAAAAATGTCAAAGTTTTGGACTTTTTCCTGTCCACAGCTTCTCAGCCTCACACTATGTCTCCTGAACTAAGCCCGACCTGGACCCCTGAACCCTCCTATATTTTGGATGCTTACATGATGCTACACTTAATCAACCCATCCACTAACCTCGGGTGCATGTCCTCACCCAAGGGCACCAAGCCCCACTCTTTATCTCCTAACCTAAGCCTGGATGGACCCAATATGCTCATATATTTTGGAAAGTTACATCATGCTACACTTGTTCAACCAATGTACTACCCTAGGGATTATGACCCCACCTCCAGGGCACCAAGCTCCTTTCTCTATCTCCTGAACTAAGCCTCACCAGATCCCAACTGCTCATATATTCTGGGCGGTTACATCATGCTACACTCACTCAACCCATCCATTACCCTCGGGAATATGACCCCACATCCAGGGCACAAAGCCCGCCCTCTATCTCTGATACTAAGCCTCGTCCGACCCCATACCCTCATATATTCTGGGAGGTTACATTATGCTACACTTACTCAACCCATCCATTACCCTCGGGAGCATGTCGACCCTCCTAGCCTAGTGCACCAAACCCCACCCACTAGCTCCTAAACTAAACCTTACCCGACTTCATACTCTCATATACATGTATTTTGGGAGCTTTCATCAGGCTACATTTTGGGAGCTTACATCAGTGAACCCATCCACTACCCTCTGGAGCATTCCCCACCCTTGGGGCACTGAATTCTACCCTCTATCTCCTAAACTAAGCCTTTACCGACCCCATATCCTCGCATATTTCAGGAACTTGCATCATGCTACACTTCTTATTCAAGTCATTCACTACCCTCGGAGCATGTCCTCACCCCTGGGCACCAAACCCCAATCCTAAACAAGGCCTCGCCCAACCCCATACCCTCAAATATCCCGGGTCATAGATAAATTTCGGTCTGATGTATTTTTCCCCCCAAATTATTTCCTTGGTTCAGTATTTCTGTGTTGAATTTTTCTGTAAATTTTTTTTTTATTAATTTCTTTTTTTAATATATGTATATATATTTTTCGAGCAATTCCTCTGACTGCAATTTTGGTGTAGTTCTGCCACCCCTCAATGAGATGTGATCCCCAGGCAGAGCCCCATGATTAGGGCAGACCCTTCATTTAAGACAACTTCAATCGGCAACACTGCGTGCAATATACTTGGCCCTTTTCACTCCTTGGTTGAATGGTTCCCCACATGTAGTCACCTATTGTATGTGTCTTACATTGCGGATTTGCCATGATTAGCACAAACCAAATATATCCATCGGTATGTATGAAACAAACCCTGTTCTTTGATAAAAAAAAAAAGAGAAACAACACTTTGACCTGATATTAACTGTTACGCTGCTGAATTCTTCTTTATGGTGCACTGCAGAAGTTCCCATTTTTACGATGTATTACACTATTACACCCGGGTTTTATGAGCAAAAATATCATTCATACGTGTGTGTCAAGATTTGCGTTTCGTAGAAGCCGGTTCATAACAGTTCGGTCAACGTTTATTTTATTTTATTTTATGCCGAAATATTTAAAATTGTCATTGTAAATACATTTTATTGTAAGAGGCTACATTGACTTCACCTTATTATCGCCAAAAACAACGATTTTCAGCGAAATAACGCTCGAAAAACGTGCTTTTTTTCGCTGTCTTCAACATGGTCGTTTTCGGCTATCTGACCGCCATTTCGAAAGATCTAGGTCTCGTTGTCAAGGGGAATGCTTGTTCTTTCTATAAATAGTCATTAATTTGATAGATGGCCAATGAAAACACGCGATGATGACGGATTTGGAAACCATAGAGGGATTTTCCTTTCATAGAGCTGGAAGCAATGAGTCTCGCGATTGGACAAAGCCGTCACGTGGCCGAAATAAAGGTCGTTCATTGGCCCAGACGTTGTACTGGAAATTTTCCATAACAAAATGACGACGTAAAATGGCGACTGTCGCGGAGGAAGTTGACAGCATTATGTGAAAATAAAGTTTGTTGCGACGATTTCATCGTAATCAACACTATGGAAAGATAAACTGTGCTTTCATACTTAAAATATACCAAAGAATCATATATTTTGATGGGGTTTTCCATAAGTATTTTATATTTTCTGAGCGGCCTTCTCGGCGAGATTTTATGAAAATCTCCCCTCGCGGTATTTTTTTTTTTTTTTATTTCTTTCTCCCGATTTCGTTCTTCTAAGACAGCATATGAATTTTACATCCACAAAATCAAGACAGACTTAGCTAACAATATACATATGGTTTTTACCCCTCGGCCAA
>JAVTVY010050867.1:0-25587 GCA_036873755.1 Hanleya hanleyi
TGGCCTGTGTTGTGTGTCTGATGTCCCCCTTGCAAAGACAAGAAAATTTTCTATGTAATTTACTATTTATTGATATATTTATTGATTTTCTTTTTGTCTAATTGTTTTCTGTTCAAGTCATTTGGCATCAGTAAAACCTGAAATGTATATCATGATCTGCTTCTTTCATCTAGTGATAGTGTCTGTTTGGTTCCAGATCACGGGGGCTGAACAAAGCATGTGAAATGTGATTGTATGGCAAATAAATGTTCAGTGGTATGTCCAGGGCTTAAAATAAAAAAAAAGTAAAAAATAAAAAAAAAATGGGGAAAGGTTCTATCCATGCTATCAGTCAAAAATCTCAATATTGTAGGCCTACATGTGGAATGTAGATACTCTTTTGTTTCAACTACTATTCAGAATAAGTTTTCAGAATATCAGGTTTTAACAAGCAAATTATTTTTCATCAAAAGATATCTGATGGTGTATGTGCAGATCAGTAATTATACATGTACAACATACCAGCTGGACTTTAAACTGCATTATACTCCAAAGGGTTTTTATGGCATAAAAGTGTCACAGCACACAATGTGGATGTCACTAAAGTGCTAGGATAAATGAAAAGAAAAGGTTTACAATGTTGTCAAACAAAAAGTAAATGTGTATTATTTATCAGCTTTATTAAATAAGTTTACAGACTCACAGAGGTAGATCAATTTAGTGCTCCTGCAAAATCAAACCATTATTCAACTGTTTTCACTCGTTCATTTTAAATGGACTGTAAAGCTGAGAATGGTATCCTGAGGCAAGGTAATTTGATAGGTTCAAGAATAATTTTTAATTCAGTGTATTGAAATGTTAGTTGACATGTCTGCTGCTGGGGGATGAATCTTTGAAATGGGAATTGGGACAGAGACACATGTGGTTTCGTTTGACAAACAATAAACTGTGATTTGATGCTTTATTACAATAATGCTGGTAGATTATCTTTGATAAATGCACAAGAAATTAATGCTAAAATAAATAGCCACCTCCCCACACCCAAGAAAATATAATTTATATACAGGACATCGTCGATTGTGCTGTTGTCTTCCAGTCAGTGCGTGCATGACTTCCCGTGCATTTGACATGCAACAACAAGAACTTGGACTATTTGGTTGGCTTCGACATAATGATAAGTCATCAGCCGACAAATACTTTGCGATATATAGAAATGACGAGTGGTCTACTAGGAATGATTGTGTTGTAATGACATAAAATGGCGGAAATAATCTTACCAGAAAAACAGCCAAAAATCACATCGTCCATCTTTACAAGCTGGCGAGCCGCCATGTTGAATCTCCCGTTGGAAGCGGCCAGCTACGTGTAACTCGTGAGGCATGATCGGAGGCGGAACCCGACTACAGAAGCAAGGCCCATTGAAATGCATTGCAATGAGGGGTCCCCATTATGTCAATAATGTCCAGAAATGTGGCTTTAAAATTTCGTCGGGAAACATGACAAATCGTATTGGAAATCACAGGAATCGTGGGTTCCCCATATGACAATTATTTGGCGGGAGATTTCACGTTGCTCTCCTAGATCATCAAAAGATATCTGATGGTGTATGTGCAGATCAGTAATTATACATGTGCAACATACCAGCTGGACTTGAAACTGCATTATACTCCAAAGGGGGTTTGTGGCATACAAGTGTCATAGCACACAATGTGGATATTACTAAAGTGTTAGGATAAATGAAAAGAAAAGGTTTACAATGTTGTCAAACAAAAAGTATATGTGTATTATTTATCAGCTATATTAAATAAGTTTACAGACTCGCACAGGTAGATCAATTTAGTGCTTCTGCAAAATCAAACCATTATTCAACTGTTTTCACTCGTTCATTTTAAATGGACTGTAAAGCTGAGAATGGTATCCTGAGGCAAGGTAATTTGATAGGTTCAAGAATAATTTTTAATTCAGTGTATTGAAATGTTAATTGACATGTATGCTGCTGGGGGATGAACCTTTGAAATGGGAATTGGGACAGAGACACATGTGGTTTCGTTTGACAAACAATAAACTGTGATTTGATGCTTCATTACAATAATGCTGGTAAATTATATTTGATAAATGCACAAGAAATTAATGCCAACATAAATAGCCCCCCGCCCCCAAAGAAATATAATTTATATACAGGGTATCGCCGATTTTGCTGTTGTCTTCCAGTCAGTGCGTGCATGACCTCCCGTGCATTTGATATGCAACAACAACAACTCGGACTATTTGGTTGGCTTCGACATAATGATAAGTCATCAGCCGACAAATACTTTGCGATATATAGAAATGACGAGTGGTCTACTAGGAATGATTGTGTTGTAATGACATAAAATGACGGCAATAAACTTACCAGAAAAACAGCCAAAAATCGCATCGTCCATCTCTACAAGCTGGCGAGCCGCCATGCTGAATCTCCCGCTGGAAGCGGCCAGCTACGTGTAACTCGTGAGGCATGATGGGAGGTGGAACCCGACTACAGAAGTAAGGCCCACTGAAATGCATTGCAATGAGGGTTCCCCATTATTTCAATAGTGTCCAGAAATGTGGCTTCAAAATTTCGTCGGGAACCATGACAAACCGTATTGGAAATCACATGAGTCATGGGTTCCCCATATGACAATTATTTGGCGGGAGATTTCACGTTGCTCTCCTAGACCTCCGTCTAATCGACGGAGGTAACAAAAGACCACAGCCATAATTTCTTTCCCTAATTTAATGCCCACCCCTGATGTTATTAGTCGTCTTCGTAACTCTGCTACAGATACAAGGTGAATAAAAATGAAATAACACACAACCCTTTTTCACCCCTTCTTTTAGTTATATGGAGCTTGTCTAGGCATCTCCAATGCCTATCCCGAATTTGACTTCTTTATATATGTTATTAAATATTTTCAGACCCTTGTTACTAAATTCCAACCCTTTTTGAAAATTGCCGATAGTGCTCTTACTCCATGATACTCTGTCAATCTGCTATCCTGATATTTGTAAAAACCAGGCAACATCCCTGCTGTCTAGCCCACATCTGTTTGGTTGAGTATAAAGAGGTGGATCAAGGCACATTCTGTCCCTTCTAAATGCTGCTTGAACCGGCTCCCCCCTTCCTCGGTAAACCCCTGGCCTCTACAATTCTCTGAGGTCTGGTACCTGAGATCCTTACACCATCTTCCCGACATTGCTGGTCACAGTTATCCCCCCGTAGTTGTCTAGTAACTTTTTATCCCCTCCCTATTGTAACAGGGTCATTCTAGCTACATTTCATCCCGTCGACATCGTTTCGTTCTTCCATATTCTACGAACATTATATCAAGATTTTCCAATAGTCGCCATAGTTTAAATTGCTTTAGATGTTCCTTCTGTCGCGGGTTCATTCAGCATGTTCAGGAGAGTTTCAAACTCTACAGATTCTTCGTTCAAACACTTCCTCTCTTCTTGTCTTCTGTTCCCTAACATCAATTTTATTTATCTGCTACTCTTGTTCGTGATCTCTGCTTACCGCCTTCCATTTTGTTCCACCATTTCCTTGATATATGTCTTGTTCGCAGTCACTCCCACATCTGTTTTAACGACCCGGCTACCCCTTTTTTCTGTACGTTCATATTCACCTCTAGCTCTCCCCACTACCTCTTTTGTTTTCCCTGTCTCACACCCCATATGTTTCTTTAATTCCTCACGGGCTGTACATCTTTCCTGACGTGCCTGCTTTCAATCAATGTTTCATCGCATTTTTCCAACGGTATACCCATGGGATATTCGGTTGTGCATCTTTTAGCCGTGTGTTAAACATTTCTGCAATCTATTCTACCATACCTGTTCTTTTTTGCTTGAAAGATTCCGTATTTCCGTTTCCACAAATTCGTGTATGAACACTTTGCCGAAGCTTTCGCAATCTGTTTCTTCATTCATGGTCCATCTATATTACATATGTTGGGCCCTATACTCTTTCTGTGGATCTTCTGACATTTTGATCATCATACAATTATGATCACTACCGATGTCATAGTTGGAATCGTCATGCACAAACAATTATTACACGATTTAGCACGGTTAAGAACTTTGTGACGTATGAAATCTACACCCGTGATCTTGACACGCACAGGTGTTCACACGAGAGAATCCATTTCACAGGACGGGTGGTAAGTTGCAGGACAGTCTCGTTTACCTGTATAATCGAATAAACAAATAGAATGGATACCCTGCAAGTAGGAGCGTAGTTTATTTTAAAGGCAGAAAATGTATAATCGCAGATATTTACGAACCCATTTGGGATATACGAGTGTAGACAATAAGAAACAAATCAACAGGAGAAACAAGACGTGCTTTCAGATATGAATTATCTAGAGAAGCGGAGATCGAAAAATTCCTTGCCCTAAAATATAAACTTTCCCACACTAACCTTGCGTAAATTAACGATTTAGCACGCCTATGAAAACATTGTTTCTTAATTGCACTTTCTCCAGTTCATGTTCGCTTATCCTCCACTGTTTTCAATTCTCCACTCTCCATTGTCCAAATCCCTGAACATTTTCTGGATCTGTTTACTATGTTTTGCTATAGACTTGTTTCCAGGTCTAGAATTCTTTGATCCATTCAGATATGTGTCGGTTTTGTTACCAGGAATACCTCTCAACCCTCATTGCCTATGTATCCATTCAAAATACCCCATTTCTTCAAAGCTTGTTATTTGTACCATTAATAAATCATAAAATCGGTCATTCTAAGACCTCTCCACATCTTGCTGTGTTGCATAAATCACTCCCACGGCATATTTCCCCTCGAATTCCCCGGATACCCACACTATTTCGTTGATAATTTAACCGCATTCTTCTCATTCGATGTTTCGTCGTTATCTCATATTCCTGAATTTTTGTTTTCACTGCCGCTGCTACCCCGTCCCCTCACTTATCGCTCATTACCTTCTGTTGTAAAATATCTTGCAACCCTCCATTAACCCATCCAGTTTCCCTGACTCTTTACTCTCTAAAAAAACTTGAGTGAACTGTTCCAATCAAGTTTGAGTGAAATGTACATGTTCGCTCAAACTTGAGGTACTTTTCACTCAGTTAAAACGACTCAAGTTCGCTCAACTTGAGTTAAAACCACTAAAGTTCACTCAACTTGAGTGAGATCAATTTCCACTCTTATGCTTCAGTGAATGTCGCTCAAGTTGAATGCATTTAACTCAAGTTGAGTGAAAAGTAACTCAAGTTGAGTGAAAACCTCACTCAAGTATTGAGTTGGATCAATTTCCACTCTTACTTGAATGACATTTCACTCAACCTTTTTTTAGAGCGTATGAGGACTACATCTAAACTTGCAGTCTCCGCATTTTAACATACTTCGCCTAATTTTCCGTATATATCTGCTACCTCAACAATCTTCCCGATGCTGTCTACGTTCACAAAACTTATTGTCCAACATATGTTAAACTAGCCTATGTTTATGTATATTATGATTTTCTTTTGAATTTGATGCTAATGCTGTTATATGGAATATGGAAAAGGTCATTGGATTATGGACGCGAAAATCCTTTGTTCGGGACGACGGCTGATTAATGAATGACGGACCTCACGCCTGGAATTAGTTTTCCATACCCGGGTTCTTCTTGTTCCATCATACTACTTTTTTCTTCCCTTATACCTTTCCCCGCCCTCGCTCCTAGTAACCTGATCTAGTTTAAAGCCACTTTAAAGGCCCTTCAGGAGGTAAAAGCATTTTGGGAAAGGTATTGCGACACTATTTCTAAGAACTCTGGCGTTGAATATATGTGGATATTGAAAAACTCAAAATGTCTTACGGAAGAACTTGATGCTAAAGGTCACATACCGTACAGACATGTATCCACATGGAATTTCTCGACTCTCTATACTAAAATCCCTCATCAGGACCTTATTGACCGTCCAAGTTCATTAATAATATCTGTGCTCAAGAAAACTGATCGTAGATATATTAATGTCCGAAGCCATAAAGCATTCTTTAGCTCTACTACATACAAGAGATATCATTCATGCGATGTTTCTTTGTTTATAGAGTTGCTTGAATTTCTCATTAAAAATATCTATGTGAAATTTGGCAACACAATATATCAGCAGCATATAGGTATTCCAATGGGTACTAATTGTGCACCCCTGTTGGCTGACCTGTATCTGTTCCCTTATGAATATGACTATATGCAGGCGCTATCAAAAACCGATCCATTCAAAGCCCGTTCCTTCTCATTCACCAAACGCTATATAGACGATCTTCTCGCTGTGGATAATCGCTATATAAATGACGCAGTGAAGGATATATATCCACCTTCACTGGATTTGAAGGAAACTACAGACAGCCCTACAGGCACATCATATTTAGATCTATATCTCTATAAAAATGAAGCGGGCATTCTCTCTCGTCAACTTTACGACAAAAGAGATGATTACAATTTCGACATCGTAAACTATCCCTTTCTGGACAGTAATATTCCAGTGGGACCTACATATGGCGTATACATATCTCGCTTAGTAGCATTTGCTAGATCCTGTGTTAAATGTGACGATTTTAATCAGCGTCACAAAGCACTGTTACAGAAACTTATAAAACAGGGCTATTCCACCAAACGCCTCCACTCAAAGTTTCTCAAATTTGGCGATACATATCGCATGCTGATAGTAAAATACGAACGTAGCGTGCAAGATCTATGGCGCTACGTTTCGTAACTTGTGTCTAATTCCGCTTAACCCGGGGCTAGGGGCCGTATGAACCCATGTACTTTAAGATCCTCATGGTAATCATATAAACAGTCACAATCAAAGCGTGACTGAGATACATCATTCTTTAGATGACGACTTTACAACGAATATTATGGATTAAGAATACTGATCAGCGATACGGATTTGATATTTTTGGAACATCATGATGTCTGCATCATTGAAAACTGTTGACCGCTTCTCTCTTGCAGGAAACAAGCCTATGTTTATGTATACTATGATTGTCTTTTTGAATTTGGTGCTACTACTGTTATATGGAATATGGAATAGGTCTTTGGATTATGGACGCGGATATTCTCTAATGGACGACGGCTGAATTATGGATGACGGACTAGACGCTTGTAATTTGGCATGGTTTCCAATTCAATTGTGCAAGCCTGCCCCCTGACAAAGTACACCAATCCACCGCCATTCACATCTCTTTGACAGGAATTCACTCTTTCCAAAAGGAATTATGGCCACAACAAAAAATGTATGTGTGACAGAGACACCTATTGATGAGAGTATTGAGGAAGAGAACGGAAGTGTAGGACACGGTTATAGACAGGAGGAATAAGACATTAAACACTCCGCTACGGACAAATACAAGCGTCTAATCTAGCGTCTAGATAGAGAGCATCGAATAGCCTCACCGAATAGAGAGGACAAATACAAATGCCATAGATATGTTATCCAATATTTCTTTGCAGATGGCACCAATCCTTCAAGAGAATGGAATACATCTCACTAGAAATCCGTATCTGTTACAGTTGAAGACTTCTAGCTCTTCAAAGACGTCGTGAAGATGCAGGTTAACAAGCACTACATAAAAGTTTTCAAGGATAAATCCATCTGTTTCGTGAAATTTCCAAATAATGTGCAAGTGAAAACGTGGAAATAAATGAGAATCCCGAATGGGTACATTTGTGGTAAAAATCAGAGTTGCCCCAGAAATTTGCAACGAAAATTCATTTATAGACATAATTCAGGACTTATTACGGAAAAAACTTAATTTTTGCATTTTCTGAATCGTCGTTCTACTCTGCATGTAAATAAGCACTTATCCCGTATAGATGTGGTACTTGATCACTGGATCAAATCTTGGTCAATTTGATTGATCGCTAGCGGCCATGCTGTTTTGCAAATCATCTTACATTGAACACTTTTTCTCCCCCCCCCCCTCACACCAATATATCGTACATGACAAGATTGGTATCAATCGATTTCGTAATTTCAGAGGAGAATGGGTTTTTTTTAATTTTAAAAAAAAAATAGGGTAAATCTAAGATGGCCACCAAGGCTTTCCACCAATCAACTTCGTCTGAGGTAATGCACGAGACATCACGCTAATCGGGAAACCGTTCAGGTGTCACAAATTCGGCCGAATCACAGTAAGAATGAAGCCGAACAAAAACAATAGAGTTCTAGCCATGTTGGTTTCCATCCCTAATTAGGTAAATACGTTCCATGCCGCTATCCCATTTGAAGGAAGGGGTGGGATGCTTACATGTAATTTGATCAATAATTTGGCAAATTTCTAGTTCGTAATATTTGCGAAAGATGGCAAACCAGGTGCATAATATATTACTGCTAAAATACAGAGGCATCGTGAGCTCAAACTATTATAAGTAGGGCACGCCCAAGATCAGATTACCTTCATTTGTATTGCAGGATTATAGAGGGCTGTGGAGACGCATTGATGGGACGGGGCAAGAATACAAAGATGTTCGGAAGTAGCTTCCTTTTCCTGCCAGCTACGAATGAAGTTCAATGGAAACCTCATTATTATGCACTGAAGTGGGCAATCAGACCTGATAAATTGATATTTAATAGCATTCGAATATCAGGGACCTTGCTCGGATACTAATTTATTATAGAGTTAAATATTTTATACATTTTTTATCCAGCCAAAAGAATAGGGACTGCTGGCCTAGTATCGATGTCAAATCGATCATACATCGGGAGTAAGTCCGTCGAGAACAGTGTAATCTTGAGCCACTCATCACAATATTGGTGTACGAGATGGAAAACTCCAGCAATTATTGGTCAAAGATTTGTACCACTGTTTTGGGTATTTCATCACTGCTACAAGCATGCTATTCCCAGAATCTAGCAAGCTGTATTCCAGAACAAAACGGGGAATGGATATCTGTTTTGAACTGTCGTCATCGAGATTTTACAAATATTCCGCAAGCCGCCGTGCAAGATTTCCAAACGAACGAAAGCGAGGGAGTTGACTTCAGCTACAATCATCTCCGTCGTTTGACCAGATTGGACCTTAAAGGTTTCCGAGCCTCGTCAGTGATGGACTTCGCTCATAATCAAATAGGTGCCATCGATTCGGGATCTTTCCATGGATTTAACAGGCTGAAGTGTTTGGATCTATCTCACAATCGATTGAACCTATCGCAGGAGATCTATGGCTCTCTGTTACATCCCCTTATTAGCATTGAGGTTCTTCGTCTTGAGGGAAACACTGATGACGGCCGCTCAGCATTTACTCCTGGATTTTGGTCAGCTTCGACAAGTCTGAGCATTTTATCGATAGACATGTATCTAAACATCACTTTTGGACAAGAATATGGAAATCTGAACTTGTCAGTTCTTTCGAGCGGAGCAACTAAATATGGATGCCAAATACGCTGGATCCATAATGATACATTTCGGGTGTTTCAGAACTCTCAGCTTCGGGAATTATATCTCGTGAATTGCCATCTCTCAGACATCGAGATATCTGCATTTTCTCCTCTCAGAGGCATGCTGAAGGTCCTCGACCTCTCATTCAATCGACCTTTGGGGATGAACAACGCGCAAAGGTCCTTATATGGCCTCCGGAACAGCAATATGACTAGGATATCCTTTGCCGGAGTGAATGGCGGCGCCAGACATCCGGGGTAACTTTTGGCTGACAACTGCGAATACCCGTTTCTTGAAAACGATTTGCGTGGAGAATCTAGATCTCTCTGTGAACTTTTTCAACTATTTCGATCTGGTAGATCCCCCCTTTGGACAACCAGTATGTTTGGAAACATTAAGCTTGAAGATGCATGCTTTCCATTACTTTCCGATGGGAACGTTCTTTCAGTGGATTTTTACGTACACAAAGCTGACCGCATTGGATATATCAAGGCCTTTGTTCACGGATATGGTTGGTGGCACCCTGTCCGACTTCAGCTATGAGAGGCCAATCTCACGAAAGTTACGTTCTGCTGAATCCATGAACCCCAATGTCTCAGAGGAAAATCTTGCGAAGCATGTGACCCTACCTTTCATCCGTACTCTCATTTCCCTTAACTTCAGTCATATATTCATTAAGGCGGACTTTACGCATTACAGTATTCATTTTCTAAATGCCCAGCAGCTAAGAGTACTCGACTTTTCCGAGAACAACTTGAAAACATGTGACACTAAAATCGGCGGATTAGAGAATCTGCAATATTTAAGAATCGATCGGTCAAATTGCCGGAGACTCTCCAGGAATTTATTTGACAGTTTCCCTTCCCTAATAATGTTGTCATTTCGCGATTCCAGGCTTAACAAGTTCATGATGGATTCTAGCATAGACGACGTTTTCTCAAGCCTTTTGCAATTAGAAGAGATCGATTTGTCAGCAAATGGACTCACCGTAGTCCGCTCCAAAATATTCCAGAAAAACGTGGCCCTGAAATCAATTAATCTAGGTGATAATAAGCTATTTGGCGTTCCTGATTGTTTTTATTCTTTGAAGAAACTTCAACGGTTCAGTTTGGCTTACAACGCTATATCACACTTCAACAAGAGAGACACAGAGCTCTTCAAATCCATTGCTAGGGGTCAAGATGGTAAAGATGAGCGTTTGGCTGGCAAGGGCAAGAGCTCACCTCTCATAATCCAGTTGGCAGGAAACCCACTGCAATGTGACTGCGAATCAAACGATTTTCTTGACTGGATTTTGACAACTAATGCTGAACTGGATCACAATGGTAACTATAGCTGTACTATGTCCAATGGTTCTATTGTTTACACCCAAGATTTGCGAACAAGGCTGACAAACATGAAAATAGAATGTGTTTCCTCGTTCTGGCTACAATTCTCTGCCGCTAGCGGAGCCTTAATGAGCCTCTTCTTCATCGCAGCCGTAATCTCGTACCGATTTCGTTGGAATATTCGATATTGGTTTTACCTTCGGTGTACGAAGGGAGATTATCACGAACTAAACGAAAAGAGGTATAAATACGACGCGTTCGTAGCCTACAATCATGTGGATTTAGACTGGGTGGATGATAACCTATTGGTAAAACTGGAAAGTGGTATGAAATTCCGACTGTGCGTTCATCAGCGTGATTTTCGTGTCGGTGAATATATCGCTAACAACATTGCCCAGGCTGTTCACAACAGCCGACGGGTGATTCTGGTTGTGAGTCAACATTTTTTGTCATGTAACTGGGGAAAATTCGAAATAGAACTGGCCAAAATGAAGATGGTACAAGAAGATCGACCTAACATTATTATAGTCATTCTGTTGGAGCCCATTCCTATCCGCGATATGCCAGGATCTTTGAAGGATCTTTGGCATAAAATAACCTGCCTGGAATGGTCAAACAGCCCACCAGTACAGCGAAATTTTTGGGAGAGACTTCAAGAGACAATGAAATCCGACAATTGAAAACATGAATAAGCTAACACGTTCGGTCTCCCAGGATTACAAAATATTTGGCTTCAAATATTTTGTGCTGAAGATTATACACTCCACCGGTAGATCGAATTGGTTTGAGAGACTTGAAGTGGAAGTGGAATCCAATATTGAAAACTATTGTAACTGTCGGAAGTTCCTGTTCACGCGGCCTCCTAAGTTTGTAACAACTTTGACAAACATATGTGGAATAGTCAAACACACCATCCGTGCAAAGGAATTAGTGTATGTAATTTTTGCAACGATCGCAACATCTTCAGCATTAGTGACTTTTCTGGAACAATAGGCAACAAATGATAAACGACTCTCTGGTGCAACGGAAGTGAGAGCCAGATCAGGGTATATAGTTCATGTAAGAGGAGATACCGCTTTTCAACGTGATTTAACATGTTAGCATATGGAACAATGGCCGACCGCTTCCCCTTTTGCTACTATTGGAAATCCCGTACATTCACGTCACTTCGTCTCACATGAACTATATGCCCAGATCTGAAGCAACGACGAAACATGCCAATAAATTTGTTGTGATATGAAATTATATGATCCTGTATCATTGGTTTGAATTATGTATATACAAATATGTACTGGATTTAGACTCATGTGTATATTTCTTCGTCTATGAACTAAATGTAGCATACTACTTTCATAAATATGAATGAACGGGATAGTTTTTTCATCACTTCCTAGACAGCCTTGGCCTACCATAGGTCACGTGACATACCTCTTGTCCCTTCCTATATGGAGAGTTCTACTGTTTTCACCAACTCAAAACTTGAGTATTTTCCTGGTTCATCCGTATGGTCGACTCACAGTTGCCTGGCCTGTAGGATATTGGATGGTCGATGTCTACGTATAATTATTTCCAATAAATTATGAAAATTGATAAATCCACAAAAGTCATCTCCTGCCCACTGAATTATCTGCCCCTGACTTTTGTGGATAATTTCGACCAATCGTCGCAGATAATATTGTATAGCCCGGTCCTTGAAATTATGACGGTAGTGCTTTTTGCCGGAGAGCTGGCTAAAAGTTTGAAAAGCCGTATTTTGGCGCGAAGATTGAATTTCTCTCTCCAACGGAAGGTTTAGATATTCAAAGCGCATATATTCCGAAGGTTGGTCCACTTGGGAAGTAAAAAACGGATGGCATATGGAAAGGTAGGCTTTCGTTCTTTTTTGAGAATGTTTTGAAATGACCGTGTTGAGCGGTTCTATTCCCAACTTCTCTTTTATTCTAGGTCATAGAGGGCAGGGTATGGTAGATAATTAAAAACTATAGTAACTCGGCTTGATATTATAGAGAATGACTTTAATTGAGCCAAAGATGAAAGAGAAATACACTTAGAAAAAATATTTGAAAAAAAAATCGATTTAATTTTTTTTTTATATTTATTAATTTTCATAATTTATTGGAAATAATTATACGTAGACATCGACCATCCAATATCCTACAGGCCAGGCAACTGTGGGTTGACTGAAGAAGAACTGCGATGTGTAGCCATGCGACGAGAGGAAGTACATTTAAATATATACCAGTCAGATTCTTGGCTTGTATATTCAACAATATTTGCCTTCTCATGTCAGCTTTAACTGTTGTGATATTATGAGCACGTTTTTAATCTGGAGAAATTGTGTAGTGGTTGGCTATATAGTTTATTATGATGTATATAATAAGAAAGACAATGCGGTTATAGTTAAAGACCATTATTAGAATAACATTGGTGTATATCAATAATTGTAAAATAATCAACAGGCAGACAATTGGAGCTTCTTGGTGCATTTTCTCTGCAACCCACACTCACAACTGTCACACGCACGAGGGAGTAATAATTAATTCTGGACTGCTGTATCATAGATTGCATGTGCACCTTATCAGTACCTTATAATGTTACTGAAGAGAATAAAATGATCACTTATAACTTGACGAGTTTGTGTTTTGTTAGTTGTCGAGTTTTACCGTCCGTGAGAGGATTAACTCCCGTAGAACAGGATTAACTCTCACAGGATATCATTAACTCTCACTGGACAGGATTACCTCTCCCAGAATATGATTAACTCAACCAGGATTTGATAAACTATCACAGGACAGGATTGACTCTCACAGGATAGGGCTGACTCTCACAAGATAGGATTCACTCTCAAAGGATAGGATTATCTCTCACTCGATACGATTAACTATCATAGGATAGGATTAAGTCGCAGTCTAAAGACAAATTATACATATTCTGGCACGTGTCTTTTCAGTAGGAAGCTTCATCGACTTAGCCAAGGAGCTAGGTAGATGATAGCTGTCCCGTTATAGATACCGGTAACAACATACCAAAGCTAGCTCGTCAAGAGCATTCATTGCAAATTATTGATGCTAGCAATACCAAATGTTATTAGTCAGATACATATACGTTGAAGTGAGATTATGTAGATCTCTGGCGCGGCGCTCCGTAGTGGAACTACTTTCTCTTGGAGACTCGGAATTCTGACAAACGCCATCAAGTGCCTTCAATGCAAATTATTGATGCTTGCAATATCAAATATTATTAGTCAAGTACATAAGTTGAAGTGAGAGTTTGTAGATCTCTGGCACGGCGCTCCATAGTGGAACAACCTTCTCTTAGAGACTCGGGATTCTGACAAACGAATTTGAAGACATGATTGCTATGCTTCCGTCACCATTCCAACCTACTGTTGTCATCACAGTAACTAACTTATTGTCACGCGTGCATGTAATCGAGTGGTGACCAATTGGTTTGCCTACAAGGTATCAGCCATACGGATTTGATATTTTTGTAACATCATGATATCTTGGCGGTGTGATGGATAAGAATGTCCTGGGGATTAGTGTCCCTTTTCAAATATGTTTCTATTGCAACCAAGGACGGACACTTGTCTCCAATGTGGAGAAAAGTGTCCTAGATGGGTTAAGAGATGGGACCCAGACACTCTTAGCCACCGGACATTCTTATCTTCCACACCGGCATCATCGAAAACTGTTGATCGTTTCTCTCTTGCAGGAAACTAGCCTATGTTTTCATGTACACTATGATTGTTTTTCTTTGAATTTGGGTTTATTGCTGTTGTTTGAATCAGGTCGTTGGATTACGGATGCGAAAATTCCTTAATGGACGACTGCAGAATATTGAATGACGGACTAGACGCTTGTATTTGGGATTGTTGACTCTGAAGCATTGTTAAGGACCACGGCTGACCAATTATTACAAAACTTCATTAAAATGTATTTTCGAAGTTTGGTATCTGATCAGACAAGTCTTTAATACCTTATCTAGACCATTAGCCTGATGCCAAAAGCTTGAGTATGGGAGTAACAGATTTCTTTCAAAATTGTGAAGGTGCTAATTTATTAACCACGATAGTGATAAGTGCACGAGATACTATGTGACAGCTGTAAATTGTAACCTAGTGTATAGTGACTGAGCTAGGGGTTTTCTCTAAAACTTTCCTGAGTTCAATAATTCAGCAAATGCTGAATGTAATGCACAGCCACAGGTCTTGTGAGCGGTAATATTTTGACGAAATCTATATCTAACTCGTCTGTGTCTGTCAAAGACCATATTTAGTGTTTCATCCGCATCAGATGGAACTGAATAACTTGACAGGTAATCGAAACTATTTCTATGAATGTCGAGAGATCTCGCAATATGTATCAGGAGGTGGCGGTGGAGGGAGGGGCCTGTGCATTTAGGAAATTCGAACCCACGAAATTCACAACTCCTGATCCTTTAGAAAACTTTTGAGTATCATTACCGCGCTCTCTACTATCTCCCGCCCACTGGATTATCTACCCCTGACTTTTGGGGATAATTTCGACCAATCGTCGCTGATAATATTGATAACCCGATCCTTAAAGTTCTGACGGAAGTGTTTTTGGCCGGTGAGCTGGCTAAAAGTTTGAAAAGCCGTTTTTTGGCGCGAAGGATGAATTTCTCTCCTCAAGGGAAGGTTTAGATATGCAAAGCGTATTTATTCCGAAGGTTGGTCCACTTGGGAAATAATAAACGGATGGCATTTGGAAAGGTAGGCTTTCGTTCTTTTCTGAAAATGTTTTGAAATGACTGTGTTGAGCGGTTCTATTCCCAACTTATCTTTTATTCTATATCATAGAGGACAGGGTATGTTAGATAATTAAAAACTTAATTGAGCCAAAGATGAAAGAGAAATACGTTTATAAAATAAAATAAAAATCGATTTAAAAAAATATATATATATATATTTATTAATTCATAATTTATTGAAAAAATTCATACGTACACATCGACCATCCAATATCTCACAGGCCAGGCAACTGCGGGTGCCACCAATGACAACAAGCGCTGCCTCTCTCACAAACCCAGATTGTATACATTCCTCTCCTCACATTGACTTCATTACTCAATAAATTAATACATAATCCAATCAAAAACAAAATCAACCCAACAAGGTGGGTTAGTACTGTGTTCAATTTGGAGAATATATAGAATAATGACTTGCTATGACTGTTGAGATGGTTATATCAGCACAACAAACGTAAACACACGAATCTCTCAATCATGTGTTATGTTGCTAATATACTTGAACTAAGTTGGTTATCTATTTTCGTATGCTGTTCTGTGATGAACACTTTACCAATCATAAGTAGTTAGATTCAGCAAGGGACGGAACATTGTATGTGCATGTCGACGTTCTATGAGCTATTTATGTTTTGATAGCAGCAACAGCTAGATAAACCCGTGCTGATATTCCTGCCACCTGTTTCGGAAGAAAAGCGGTCAACAGGTTTCAATGGTGAGAGTAATAAGACGTTCTGTTTGTTAAATCCATACCAATGGCAAGTATTCCATAATCCAAGGTGATTTCTGAGTTTCAAATTTACATAAGCGAGGGTAATAATGATTGAGCGGGTGAGTTAATTCTGACCTTACTCTACGCCTTGCCCACAAATTTCTCTACCACCCTTTCCTTTTACCGTTTGAATTCCGATCCTACTTCACGAGATTGGAAGAAATACACCAATACTACACTCGTGGCCATGATCTTGACCTATATAGACCCTTTTATCGTACTGACCTCAGTCTGTACACTCCTAAAATAAAGGGGCCAAACGAGTGGAACAAATTACCATCGGAACTGAAACAATGCAAATCTATTTCTCTTTTTAAATCTAAGATACAAACATATTTATTGCAAAATACCGCTAATTAATATATTTTATTTGCAAAGCTGAGCAATTGCATCATACCTGTTGATTATTCACCCGAAATATAAACTTTGTGCTTTTTTATTCCATACCTCCACTATCATTCAGACAATCCGGGATAATTCAAACCCTTCGGGGTTTATCTCCCGCCAATCTATATGTTCTCTAATCTGTATATATTACTGTACTTGTATTCCCTTTCTGTATATGACTGTTTAATTTGATTTCTTTTGATTGGTGAATAAACAAACAAACAAACAAACAAAATGAAATAACGTCGTTATCAAAACTATTTCAGTCATATAATGACGTCTGTGTCCTATTCCTTTAACATCTCCTGGAGACCCCACGGGTAGGGGGAAGTTAGTGTCACAATCAAGGTTATTTCACTCATATGGTGAAAGCCAGTTTGAATGGTGAAGGAAGCCGAAGTACCCGGAGAAAACTACTACCCTTCGGCAACCTCACGCGTAGGGTTCTATTACTGTTTATACCCGGGAGAGACATAACGGAACTGTAGCAATGACGGTACCCGGAGAGAACTACTACCCTTCGGCAACCTCACGCGTAGGGTTCTATTACTGTTTATACCCGGGAGAGACATAACGGAACTGTATAGCAATGACTTCATCCAATGTGAACCGCAGTAAGTGATTTGGTACCCCGGTTAACTAATTAAACATTTAATCAATTCAGGTCTTCTTTCCACAAAGTCATATTTCCTCGAAAAAAACATTTTTATCGGGATTTCTGTACTATGAAATCCGTATTATATCGAAAGGATATTGTCTGTCTCTTTACATTTAGCAATATGAAAGGTCAAAAACTGAATCTAATTGAATCACTTCGAATACACTATTAATTCAGGCAATGCAATCCGTATAGGAACTAGTGACTTGATGAAAAGTCGTAAGTTCTGACGGCACTGTACCCAAAGTCACCTCATACACTGAGGCGGGATACCCCGGGGATGATGTTATGGTGGTTTTGTGTCGGACCAACCACGCTTCTCACGTTGATGTTATGGTGGGTTTGTGTCGGACCAACCACGCTTCTCACGTTGATGTTATGGTGGGTTTGTGTCGGACCAACCACGCTTCTCACGTTGATGTTATGGTGGGTTTGTGTCGGACCAACCACGCTTCTCACGTTGATGTTATGGTGGGTTTGTGTCGGACCAACCACGCTTCTCACGTTGATGTTATGGTGGGTTTGTGTCGGACCAACCACGCTTCTCACGTTGATGTTATGGTGGGTTTGTGTCGGACCAACCACGCTTCTCACGTTGTGATGTTATGGTGGGTTTGTGTCGGACCAATAACCACGCTTCTCACGTTGATATTATGGTGGGTTTGTGTCGGACCAACCACGCTTCTCACGTTGATGTTATGGTGGTTTGTGTCGGACCAACCACGCTTCTCGTTGATGTTATGGTGGGTTTGTGTCGGACCAACCACGCTTCTCACGTTGACCCATGGTGGGTTTGTGTCGGACCAACCACGCTTCTCACGTTGATGTTATGGTGGGTTTGTGTCGGACCAACCACGCTTCTCACGTTGATGTTATGGTGGGTTTTGTGTCGGACCAACCACGCTTCTCACGTTGATGTTATGGTGGGGTTTGTGTCGGACTAGCCACGCTTCTCACGTTGATGTTATGGTGGGTTTGTGTCGGACCAACCACGCTTCTCACGTTGATGTTATGGTGGGTTTGTGTCGGACCAACCACGCTTCTCGTTGATGTTATGGTGGGTTGTGTCGGACCAACCACGCTTCTCACGTTGATGTTATTATGGTGGGTTTTGTGTCGGACCAACCACGCTTCTCACGTTGATGTTATGGTGGGTTTGTGTCCGGACCAGCGCTACGTTGATGTTATGGTGGGTTTGTGTCGGACCAACCACGCTACCACGTTGATGTTATGGTGGGTTTGTGTCGGACCAACCACGCTCTCACGTTGATGTTATGGTGGGTTTGTGTCGGACCAACCACGCTTCTCACGTTGATGTTATGGTGGGTTTGTGTCGGACCAACCACGCTTCTCACGTTGATGTTATGGTGGGTTTGTGTCGGACCAGCCGCTTTCTCACGTTGATGTTATGGTGGGTTTGTGTCGGACCAACCACGCTTCTCACGTTGATGTTATGGTGGGTTTGTGTCGGACCAACCACGCTTCTCACGTTGATGTTATGGTGGGTTTGTGTCGGACCAACCACGCTTCTCACGTTGATGTTATGGTGGGTTTGTGTCGGACCAACCACGCTTCTCACGTTGATGTTATGGTGGGTTTGTGTCGGACCAACCACGCTTCTCACGTTGATGTTATGGTGGGTTTGTGTCGGACCAATCACGCTTCTCACGTTGATGTTATGGTGGGTTTGTGTCGGACCAACCACGCTTCTCACGTTGATGTTATGGTGGGTTTGTGTCGGACCAATCACGCTTCTCACGTTGATGTTATGGTGGGTTGTGTCGGACCAACCACGCTTCTCACGTTGATGTTATGGTGGGTTTGTGTCGGACCAATCACGCTTCACGTTGATGTTATGGTGGCAGGTTTGTGTCGGACCAACCACGCTTCTCACGTTGATGTTATGGTGGGTTTGTGTCGGACCAATCACGCTTCTCACGTTGATGTTATGGTGGGGTTTTGTGTCGGACCAATCACGCACGTTGATGTTATGGTGAGGTTTGTGTCGGACCAATCACGCTTCTCACGTTGATGTTATGGTGGGTTTGTGTCGGACCAATCACGCTTCTCACGTTGATGTTCATGTTCATGTGAACACCTTGAGTGACGTGATCACGTGACTGAGAGCATCGACTAAACGGTACTTAGACGACTTCCTTTCTATGAGAAATCACTGTATTCACGAAGGAGTGAAACGGTGTAACTGTGCCCTCCCTGGATCACAAGAATAATTTAAATACATATTCTGGAGATGCCTTTGGTAGGAAGAGTCTGTGACAAGAGGCTTGATATGACGCTATGTAGATCAGAATTAGGTTGGTATTTTTTTGGCAACTTAGGTTGATCCTCTTCCTACAATATATAAATTATGACGATAATAGTGCGAGCATATATAAATTAGTAGCGTGTATAGAAATATCGGACAGGGGAGAAAATTACATAATAAGAGAAAAACAAATTATTTGAAAGAAAAGTAACCCGTAATAATACATAAAAACCCGCACAATATTGTTAAATATCTAGCTGAAACACAAATAAGCAGTACTGTTAAACAGTTCATTTGGGCGTACCGCAACATTCCAGTATTACGAAATTCAAACTGACATTCATATACACACATACGCAATAACATTACTCATTTGAGCAATCAAATCGCCTTGTTTCGTTAATAAATTGATTAGAAAATTTAAAGAATTTTCTGTTTTGGAACAGCGTCAAATCTTTAGATCCACATAAACTATAATCTAACTTTATATTGATATTGAACTGAAAAGATATAGACTGCAAAGGTGTGAAAGGCTCATTATCAAATTTTGTACATCTAAAACAGAAAAGGAATGCGTCTTTCGGACCGTTTTCGCAAATTGGCTGTCACCAGTCTAAAGCCAATCGGGCCTGCTATGGGTATGTCCTAACTTTAGCATGACGAATCTGTACATTTCTGAGGACAAAAGACCTCAGTATGACCTTAGTATGAGGTCATACAGGGCGAGAATTTCTACAACAAATACCCTGAAAATATATGTATTCAATTATTCCTTCAGATTCTCTTGAGACTAAAACAAAAACTTGCGAGCTGACATTCTGTGACCAGATGCTTGCAATTTGTATTTTATCATATAGGGGTGATTTGAGCCTATTTGCATAACCGCCGGAGTAGAGGATCATGGGTAAATTCAATATGGCGACCATGTGAGGTACCAGAAAAGTGATATTTTCTTTCAAAATTCCTACTTTTCTGTCGGGAAAAGTGGGCAAAAGCTTTTTCATCTCACATCAGATTATTATTTGCTAATTTATCATGCAGTTTTTGTGACGAAAACACATAACTAAAAAATAAAACAAATCTTACCATAGAATCGTCCCAAGATACCTTTTTTCTAATTTCCTGAACTGTTCTAACTAACAAGCATTAGGGATACTTAAGTATCACCGCTGCCTAATTTATACATTATCTGTTTATCTGTATCTCCGTCTAATTGTGATAGGCTCACCTCCTCTGTTGTTGGATTTCCGCTTGGGCTCATGGAAACATTATAGATTATGAATTTCGCCTTATAAACAAAATACTAAGTACTGTATTAATAAGGATTTGTTGGTTTCATCACAGTAACCAACTGTTGTCACTCGTACACGTAAAGACCTGTTGGTTTGCCCAAAACGTCTTGGGATTGTTGACTCAGAGCCATTGTTATCTTTAATTATTACCAAACTTCATGAATAATATTTCTTAATGAAGTTTGGTAATAATTAGCCGTAATAGTTTAATATCTCAGTTGGCAATACCTTATCCAGACCGCTAGTCTGATATTAAAGCCGTCTACATATTCGTATACTATTAACATATTTTCTCTCAAAATTATTGACCATGACATTGATAAGTGCACGAGTGAATGAATGACAGCTGTAGAATGTAATCCTAGTTTAACCTGACCTTGGATAGGGGTTTTCCCTAAAATTTTCCAGAGTTCACTAGTTTAAACAATGCTACGGTACCAAAATATTTCAAATCCTTCGGAGCAGTAATATTTTCACCGGAGTCTAGATCTTACCGGATTGTGTCCGTAAAAGGCAGCATAGTGCTTCATCAGCATCGGATGGAATTGGAGAACCTCACAGGTAATCACATATGTTTGTATCTATGCATGTTGAAGAAGTGTGCAATATATATCGGGAGGCGGAAGAGGGGTGGGGGGTGCACTTCGAAAAAGTCCAATCCACAAAATTCTCACTTCCATTCTCTGAGTGAACAAAACTGATGTTGTACCCCTCTCCCAGGCTCCCACGATAAGTTGTGCCAACAGCTGGAGTCGCTTTCCCAAGCCGAGATGCCAGAGGTACACTCTCGGAAAAAATTCAAGGAATAATCCTGAATAGATCAGGTTGCACATCCACAACTCATTTTCAGAGATTTTACCTGAAATCCGGGAATAATTTCCTGAAATTCAGGTATATCAGCCATGAATTAAAGCTAAATTGCCAGCTAAAAGCCAAAGAAAATTATTCCGAAGTGTGAAATTTCAAATTAAAAAAAAACTCTTCGAACGAATCTGGGAGTTGCGCTGCATTCTTATTTTTATGTTTAAGTTTATATTTACAAAAAAATTGCAGCAAAAAAAAGGTGTAGGAGAGAAAAATAAATAATGCAGAGAAGGGAATGAAAACACCTGTATCGCCTTCTTTAGTGACCATTGTTTAATAACGTTCTGAATTTTTAAGTAATTATTCGACATATTTTTCACCTAATTATCGGGGTATGCTCGTTTAGCTGCATTTGTCATTTCTTTGCAAGGTGAGCTTAATCAGGTTACAGTCAACATATCCCTTCCCATATACCAATGAGTTTTGTTTGCACCATCTGATCAGATGTGTTTGAACGTTTTATCAGCAGCATAATTATCCTGGAGTCGTTTATAAATACGTATTCTATTGCCAAATTGTAAGATTATTTTTCTTTTATGCCGGAATAATGGATTTATCCAAATTCAGTACAATTTTTTTTTTTAAAACATGTCATTCTTTGCAGATAACCTATAGTTTTGTTAGAGTAAAGCGTTAAAAATGAGCATACTGAAGTCTGTCCATTTTAATTAGTCGTCTAATTTGAAGCTTGTCAAAAATCAATAGTTAACTCCGCATAATTTTTTTTTTTTTTGCAGCGTGTAAAAGAAACTGAACTCTACAAAATGACTACCATTACACTGTGATATTGATCATATATCACACTTCAATTAACTTCTTAATTCAATTCCTATAAAACTCCAGTACTGCTGTTTATTGTACCAGGGCTCAATTTCATAGGAGTATGTCATAATTTCTTCGCGTTCGAGTTGACCAAACGTCATTGATGCCGCATAAAGTAATAACAGCCGGTGGGTGGGAGTGTCGATTCCAATGTCCAGAGATATTGCCGAATGATAAACCGCACACACCTCTATGGCCTTTGTACCAGTGAACACGAACACATTATGGCGTGTCATCATGTAATTGGGCCCCGGTACATGAAACAGCAGTACTGCAGTTTTATATGGAGAGAATTTCAAAGTTATTTCAAGCGTGATATATTATCAATATCACGAAGTAATAGAGTACAATTTGTCATACATGCTAAAAAAAAATTATGCAGTTAACTATTGATTTTTCACAAGCTCTCAAGCAGACGACTAATTAAAATGGACATACATTAGTACTCATTATAGACTCTAACCACCCTCCTCCAGTTTTTCGAATTTCATCCTAGAAATGTTTCTGCCAGATTCCATTCATTTTGTATAAAAATTAAAACGAATCAAAACGGCTTCTTTACGTCAAATTATATGTCTTATTGTGCAAGAACATCGACCGATCATCATTCATCAGAAACTTGATTTACTCGAGATCGTTAAGTCGTTGTCGATTGCATGGTGGCGATTGTGTTTGGTGGAGTCAAAAATAATCTCATCCACCTCTGAGATAGAGGGATGAAACTTCTCAATAAATTTCTGTGGTCATACTTCATCAAAAATATAAACAAAATTTTTCAATGGCTGCTTTGAAGAGGTCTGAAAACAATATGAGTAAAACCAGATCTACAAAAACCGTTCCAAATCTTCAGTTGTCGCATTAAATTAGCGACAAGTGAAATGAGGAGCGTTTTTGTTGGATCTGATTTAAATCAGACTGTTATAAACGTGTCATCGGAAGGTCATTTCCTGTAAAAACTTTGCCCTCCCAACCTAATTATGCATTCTGAAACTCGTGCATTTCTTGAAACTTTACTACGGTTATTAAAACAGCTGACATTCTGTGACTTTGTAGTTCAACATATAGGGGTCATTTGAGCCTATTTGCATAACCCCAGAGCACAGGATCATGGGTAAATTCAATACGGCGACCATGTGAGGTACCAGAAAAGAAATTCCTGCTTTTCTGCCAGGAAAAGTGGGCAAAAGCTATTTTATCTCATATCAGATTATTATTTACTAATTTATCACGCAGTTTTTGCCAAGAAAACACAAAACTAAAAAACCTAAAAAATCTCACCATAAAATCGTCCCAAGATGCATTTTTATAAAATGACGTCACCGTGACGTCATAATGGCAGTCAATTTGGATTTTCCAACCCCTCCCCACAGGCTTCGACAGGTCCAAAATCGCCCAGGCCAGATAGGTTTAAGACATACTTTCTAATTTCCCGAACTATTCTAACTAACAAACATTAACGATACTTAAGTATCACGGCTGCCCAATTTATACACTGTTGTAAGTTTATCTGTATGTCCGTCTAGCTGTGATAGGCACACCTCCTTTCTTGAGAAATTTTCGCTTGGGCTCATGGGAACACTATAGATTATGAATTTCGTCTTACAAACAAACACTATGTACTGTATTAATAAGGATTTGAAGAGAGAATTTCTATTGGTTTCATCACAATAACCTGGTTTTGTCACTCGTACACGTAAGGACCTGTTAGATTCCCCCAAAACGCCTTGGGATTGTTGACTCAGAGCCATTGTTATGTTTAATTATTACCAAACTTCATGAAAAATATTTCTTAATGAAGTTTGGTAATAATTAGCCGTAATAGTTTAATATCTCAGTAGATATACCTTGTCCATACCGCTAGTCTGATATCAAAGCAGTCTACACTTATGTATACTAGTAACATATTTTCTCTCAAAATTATTGATCAAGCCATTGATAAGTGCATAAGTGAATGAATGACAGCTGTAGACTGTAACCCTAGTTTAACCTGACCTTGGATAGGGGTTTTCCCTAAAACTTTCCAGAGTTCAGTAGTTCAAACAATGCTGAATGTAATATACTACCAAAATATTTCAAATCCGGACCTTCGGAGCAGTAATATTTTCATCGAAGTGTAGATCGTACCGGATTGTGTCCGTAAAAGACAGTATAGTGCTTCATCAGCATCAGATGGAATTGGACAACCTCACAGGTAATCACACATGTTTGTATCTATGCATGTTGAATAATTGTGCAATATATATCGGGATGCGGAATAGGGGGTTGGGGGAGGGGTACATTTCGAAAAATTCTAATCCACAAAATTCACAACTTCGTTCTCTGAGTGAACATGAAGCTGCGCTATCGAAACCCCTCGGCTCTGAACCCCAGCTATTATAATGTAAGGGTGTCTCTACCAATTGATTGGCTTGTGGGAAGAAATATTTACCCCTGGTATTGTAAGTGTACTTTCTTTGAAAAAAAAGTTTTCCTCCCCTTAAATTAATTTGTTTCTGGAATAAATTGAAAGAGCTGTATCGATGTCTCACCAAAACAACAGTACACATGGCTAGATAAATACAGTACATGTATACTAAATGGCACATGTATGTCATTTTCAAACAGATTTGCAAGCATTCTTTGCATTGTCTAAGAGAATAAATCAATAAATCAGTCATCCAATCAATAAATAAATGTGATAGTATACTAACATGATATAGAAATAATATGCAAACTTAACATAGGAATAAGTGGATTTTGTTAGACAAGGGGCATAACTCTGCAAAATACTTTCTGACACGACTCATTTTCGATAGGCATCTAGTTCAGGTCAAGAGAAACAACTGTATCACATTAGGATGTTGTATATGGAACGGTTCTGAAATTATCACAATAACAAATCATAAATGGATTTTTATTTGTAAAAAGGGGCATAACTCTGCAAAATATTGTCCGAGATGACTCATTTTCGATAGGCTTCTGATTTACGTAAAGATAAATAGATGTAACAAGTTTGGTTGCCATGCATGAAACGGTTCTGTAGATATCGCGGTAACGGATTTTATTAGACAA
>JAVTVY010050868.1:0-25015 GCA_036873755.1 Hanleya hanleyi
CGAGTAGTAGTATAACCGCATTACAGACCCGTATTTTGACGAGTGCGCAGGTGTTTCTGCGCAGATTTGCGGCGGAAGTGCGGCGGGTCGGGGGATTCCCCAGTGGGGGTTTCCCCATGACGATCACGTGATCAAGGCATGTCTAGACTTGTTCTGGGTTGTACAGTTCTGCCATACGGAGGATGGGTACTAGTATTTCAAATAAATTAATTAATTAATTAATTAATTTTAATTAATTACTTGTAAAATGGCGGTGTTTTTAGACGGCGCAAGGGAGCAAACGAGGCGGTGGGGACGTCACGGGGAGAAAAAACCCTCACATTACCCTCAAAAAAACCTCTAAGCCATATAATAATAATAAACATAATCTATAGGTGTTGTACCATATTGATAGGATCAGTCTAGCATCTGTACCACCCTAGGGTCGAGCGTTTATTGTCCCGTGTATCTCCGCAAGAAAACAACCAACAAAATGGCGGCTCCAGGATGGTGTGGGGATGCCCTTTCCATATCACGGCGTCGACAGTAGCGCCATCTGCACACATTGACACAAGGGAGACAACTCGTGTGGCCTAAGGATATGGAAATAGCCGTGTTGGAGCTAGGGGAACCACAAATGGTCCAAAGGGATCGAGTTAGGTATCAAAGTAAAGCCTAGGTGAAGGGGCATCTGATGGGGTGGGTGTGCGGTTGAAATATCGCCATTCTGCGCATGCGCGGTGGCCGAAGGGTATGGAAATAGCCGTTTTGGAGCTAGCGAAGCCAATAATGGTCCAATGGGATCGAGTGAGGTATAAAAGTGAAGCTTATGTGAAGGAGCATCTGACTGGACTAGCGGCTTGGGCGCTGTCACCATTCTGCGCATGCGCGGTGGCCCAAGGGTATGGAAATAGCCGTGTTGGGAGCTAGGGGAGTTACTACTGGTCCAGTGGGGTCGAGTGAGGTATCAAAGTGAAGCTTAGGTGAAGGGGTATCTGACTGGACTAGCGGATTTAAAATAGCGTCATTCTGCGCATGCGCGGTGGCCCAAGGGTATGGAAATAGCCGTGTTGGGAGCTAGCGAAGCCAATAATGGTGCAATGGGATCGAGTGAGGTATCAAAGTGAAGCCTAGGTGAAGGGGCATCTGACTGGACTAGTGGGTGTGAACTAGCGTCATTCTGCGCATGCGCGGTGGCCGAAGGGTATGGAAATAGCCGTTTTGGAGCTAGCGAAGCCAATAATGGTCCAATGGGATCGAGTGAGGTATCAAAGTGAAGCTTATGTGAAGGGGCATCTGACTGGACTAGCGGCTTGCGCGGTGGCCCAAGGGTATGGAAATAGCCGTGTTGGGAGCTAGGGGAGTTACTACTGGTCCAGTGGGGTCGAGTGAGGTATCAAAGTGAAGCTTAGGTGAAGGGGCATCTGACTGGACTAGCGGATTTGAAATAGCGTCATTCTGCGCATGCGCGGTGGCCCAAGGGTATGGAAATAGCCGTGTTGGGAGCTAGCGAAGCCAATAATGGTGCAATGGGGTCGTATGAGGTATCAAAGTGAAGCCTAGGTGAAGGGGCATCTGACTGGACTAGTGGGTGTGAACTAGCGTCATTCTGCGCATGCGCATAGACGTTTTGGCGATGTAGGGGAGTTACTCATGATCCAATGGGGTCGAGTGAGGTATCAAAGTGAAGCTTAGATGAAGGGGCATCTAATGGGTTGGGTGTGCGGTAGCCATTCTGCGCATGCGCAGATGCAATGCGGAGCTCTCGTCCAATCAGAAGCGAGTATTTCAAATCCGCCACGGAGCTCTCGTCCAATCAGAAGCGAGTATTTTGACCCGGTGCATTATGGGACATATCCAAGATGGCGGCACGTATCCGGTGTCGAAAACTGGCCATTTTTGTCGGGATGGGGTCACCTAGTGTCGAAAACTGGACCCTGTATGGGTCCCGCTAGACGTGTTGGAGCTAGGGGAGCCACGAATGGTCCAATGGGGTCGAGTGAGGTATCAAAGTGAAGGGGCATCTGACTGGACTAGTGGGTTTGAACTAGCGGCATTCTGCGCATGCGCAGTCTGGCCGTAGTATAGAAATAGACGTGTTGGAGCTAGGGGAGTTACTACTGGGTCGATGGGATCGAGTATCCATGTGAAGCCTAGGTGAGGGAGTTACACTAGGGTGTGGCCATTTTCGGGCAGTGAAGGAAGGTATTTGGGGTCGAGATGGGCTATTCACGGTTCGAATGCATCGTGTGAGGTGTCATCTTGTAGCAACGTCCGCCAACGCCAAGCTCAACGCTTCAACGTCCTGGTGAATTAGCCCAAAAGCTCTGATTTTCATGGAATTGTCATTAATTCATTGGAAATGCAGTGACACCCGTCAACGCTCATAGTTACGCCTTAACGCTCTAGCATAACACCATGATATAGACCGGAGAGAGAACAACAACAACAACAAGGATGACACATGAGAGAACAACAAAAACAACAAAAACAACAATTTTTTTTTTTCATATAGTTTATTTTCCCCTCCATCATAACATACCCACGCTGGGGGAGCCGCGTTGGGTATGTTTACAATTCAAGAAAGACTCTTGTCCAATCAGAGACCACCATTTGCATGTCATGTTCGTTCTTGCCCGTTAGATGTATTCTTGTCCAATCAAAAGCCGCCATTTCAGAGAGTTCCGTCTTCGGCCATGTTCGCTCTGAACCGTTTGTTCTAATCATCGTCAGGCAGGCCTGGATATTCATCGGGCAGCATGTCCTGAAACAGTTGTTTGCGCATTCTAATCGCATTTTCCAGGGCCTCGGTGGGTGGTAAACCCATATCCTCTTCCAAGTGACGCTTGGTCTTCATGATGGACCTGTGCGTGGGGTCCCCTTTCATTTCAAGCGGTAGTAAGGTATACTGTTCATAGATCGCCATGGCTGTTTTCCTGATGCGGGGCGCATTTGGGTGTACGTCTGTTGTAAATTATCCTCTCCGGCGTCCTCGATCGCTTCAGCGTGAGTATTGATAGCTGCTGTCACAATACGATCCCAGAAGGTAGGTTCTGCCTCACTTTCCTGGGATGAAGGCTGATTCTCTGAGGTCAAGCTCTCCATATCAGTAGATAGACTGTCAGCCATCTTGGATTCGGTATCAGTCGATGCACTCTCATCAATCTCTGTATCAGTATCTGCCTCAACGGGCTCCTCGGCGTCTTCAGTCCCATGTATATTTTTCTGGTGTCGCATCATATCGTAATGTCTGGTGAACGTGCGTTCACACTCAGAACAAGTATAAGCCATGTTGACGGTTGAACGACGACTGTGCGTGTTTGGGAATACGCTCGCTTTTATAGACAGTAACGCCCATCAACGCTTAGCTCAACGCTTCAACGCCCTGGTGAATTAGCTCAGAAGCTCTGATTTCATGGAATTGACACCAATTCATCGAAATGCAGTGACGCTCGTCAACGCCCGTCGTTACGCCTTAACGCTCGTCTCAACGCTTTAACACACTTTCTTAATGCTTTAACGTTGTTTAATGATGCGTTCGAACAAATGTTTCTTTTGTGCTATTGCTCTGACATACGCCGCTTTCCAGTTCATGCCCGAGGTTTTCAACATCGACGCTGTTCTTTCAATTTCCATATGGACTGGATCCTTATCCAACAATTTCATATGGGTCAGTAAGTCGACATACTGCTGACGTAAAGCCCGTCGTAGTCTGGGTGCCAATCTGTTATGGGCTAAAATTGCAGCTTCCTCTTTCGAATACCCTTTGCATTGAAACTTGTTTCCTGTGGCCTCCAAAATCTCGCCCATCTCGGCGTCCATACTTTCTTTGAACAAATCCTTCTATAGCCTCGAGTTCACGTTATGTTCTTCAACCTCGGGTTGGGCCTTCACGGTTGGGTGATATTCCGGGACTGATGGTATGAAGCGGACCCGCTGTATGGGGGTGGGCTGCTGCTGCTGCTCTGCCACGAGTGGACTCGGCGCATGGTGTAGGGGTATATGCCGTTGTGGTGATTCCTCGCCGGGTAACAGGTGGGTCGTCAGCCGACGATCTTCGGGGGTATGGGCTTTTAAATCTACGAACAGGTAGCCGTACGGACGAATTGTCGCTTCTTGAAACGCCCGCATAAAATGGTCAATGTTCTGAGGATAAATTCGACTACCAAACACACGGATTTGTGCTCTGTCAATGGGATTGGAGAACAACACAAAGTATTGGCAGTTCAAGGCAATATCTCTGGACGCCTTCCCTTGAGGAAAGAGATTCTGAGTCAAATAGATGACGGACAGATTGCGATGATGGGACCCTTTGGTGAATAGGTCGGCGATTTTCGAATTGTCCTTGGCCGCACTCATCAGATCATCGAGAACTACCACGTTGGTCTGCTCGGAATCGAAGTAATAGGGTTCGTCTATGTCGTGAGGAATTCCTGGGACAAAGCTCACATTCTGTAACCTTGTAGTTTCGTAGGCGGGCTGCCATTGGCTATAACACCAAACAACACGTGTCGGAGCTGGGGTTGCCACACCTCCCTCTAAGAACTTCATCACCCAGGATGTCTTTCCACACCCTGTAGGGCCGCTCACCGTCATCGTATAGGGATGCTCTACTGCTCTTGTTGGACCTATAGCGGGACTCGGCTGTGTCTCTTGGTTGTGTTTGCGTTGAATGTGCCTGAGCATACTATCGCGACGAGAGAATGCTCTCTCACAGAACGTACACGTACACGACATGTTCATCAGTCGACCAATACATATGGACTGATGATGGACACATGTTCATTCCTACATTTAAAGACTCTACCACCACCACACACACACCACCACCGACTCCACCAACACCACCACCGCACACCACCAACACCACCACCAACGCCACCAACGCCACCATCAACGCCACCAACGCCACCACCAACGCCACCAACGCCACCACCACCAACGTCAACGCCCGGTGGTGGTGGTGGTGGTGGTGGTGGTGGTGATGGCCGGAACTGACCTTTGACCCCGGCGCGAAATCCGCGCCGGGGTCAAAGGTCAGTTCCGGCCACCACCACCACCACCACCACCACCGGGCGTTGCCTTAGTTCATTGTTTGATTTGTGTCAGAAGCCTAAAACATGGCATGATGCTAGCTATTGGTGTCTCCGTCATTTTCCATTTAATGTTTTGGGGTGTTGACTACGACTTGAGGGATGTCCATCTCATCTGTGATGTCATTGATGACGTCATCAGTAGGAGTAGTAGCCAAAGTGGGCATTTGGGGGTGTGAAGGAAGGTGTCTGGGGTAGTGATGGTCCATCCGTGGTCCGAATGGGCCGTGTGGTGTGTCAACTTGTAGCTCTCTGCATGTAGACGACGAATGGTATGGTATTTGTTGGAAGTCGCATTGTGCTACGCATGCGCAGTTGGGCAGTAGTAACGAAAGATGTCATTTTGGACGTGGGAAATGACATGTTTGGGCAATCAAGGGACCCATATTTGACCCAAATGGACCGGTCGGGGTATCCTAGTGAAGCTTTCGTGGGGTTAAGTCAGACTGGCGTGTTTTTGATTGGAAGTCGCGCCAATCTGCGTATGGGTAGTCGAGGTGTAGTAAGTAAAGTGGTCATTTTGGAGGTGCGCATGGGTATATTTGAGCGATTGAGGGACCATTCTTCGTCCGAATGCGTCGTGTGAGGTGTCAAAGTGAAGCCCTCGGTGTGTAGACCACGACTTGAGGGATGTCCACGTCGTCTGTGACGTCATCGGTGAGGTCATCAGTAGGAGAATTAGCCAAAGTGGGCATTTGGGGGGAGTGAATAGTAATATTCCAGTGGGACCTGCATATGGCGTATACATATCTCGCTTAGTAGCATTTGCTAGATCCTGTGTTAAATGTGATGATTTTAATCAACGTCACAAAACATTGTTGCAGAAACTTACAAAACAGGGCTATTCCACCATGCGCCTCCACTCAAAGTTTCTCAAATTTGGCGATACATATCGCATGCTGATAGCAAAATACGAACGTAGCGTGTAAGATCTATGGCGCTACGTTTCGTAACTTGTGTCTAATTCCGCTTAACCCGGGGCTAGGGGCCGTATGAACCTGTGTACTTCAAGATCCTCGTGGTACTCATATGAACAGTCACAATCAAAAGCGTGACTGAGATACATCATTCTTTAGATGACGACTTTACAACGAATATTATGGATTAAGAATACTGATCAGCGATACGGATTTGATATTTTTGGAACATCATGATGTCTTGCCGGCATCATTGAAAACTGTTGACCGCTTCTCTCTTGCAGGAAACAAGCCTATGTTTATGTATACTTTTGTCTTTTGAATTTGGTGCTAATACTGTTATATGGAAATGGAATAGGTCTTTGGATTATGGACGCGGATATTCTCTAATGGACGACGGCTGGATTATGAATGACGGACTAGACGCTTGTAATTTGGGGGTAGAGATGGACCATCCGTGGGCCGAATGGACCGTTTTGGGTGTCATCCTGTAGCTGTCTGCATGAAGACAACGAATGGTATGGTTTTTGTTGGAAGTCGCATTGCGCTACGCATGCTCAGTTGGGCAGTAGGATGTCATTCAGGGCGTGCGTGGAGTGTGTTTGAGCGATTGAAGGACCATTCTTTGTCCGAATGCGTCGTATGAGGTGTCATTGTGAAGTCCTTGGTGTGTCGACCACGACTTGAGGGATGTCCACGTCATCTGTGACATCATTGGTGATTTCATCAATAGGAGTAGTATCCAAAGTGGGCATTTTGGGCGTGCGAAGGAAGGTGTTTGGGGTAGAGATGGACCATCCGTGGTCCAAATTGCCCGTGAGGCGTGCCCAACCCCCATCTTAAGGCATGGACGCACTAACGATGGTGAGTGAGTGAGTGCGCGCGCGCGCGCGTGTGTGTGTGTGTTTGTGTGTGTGAACATCGTGCTTAGTTAATAGCAGCGTCAACTATCTACGTGGATGAACTAAGACATGATAAATTAGTAAATAATAATCTGATATGAAATAAAATAGGTTTTACCCACTTTCCCATACAGAAAAGCATACATTTGGTGGAAATATGACGAAAACATCACTTTCTGGTACCTCGCATGGCCGCCATTTTGAATTTACCCATGATCCTCTGCTGGGGGGAGTCAGGCAAATAGGCTCAAATGACCTCAATATGATAATCTACAAAGTCACGGAGTCTCAGCTCTCAATATTTTGTCGTTCCGGAGAGAGGAGCAAAAAACCACCCGGGGGTGGGGGCAGCTAGGGTTAAACCCCCAAAACAGTAAATTACAAGCGTCTGGTCCGTCATTCATAATTCAGCCGTCGTTCATTAGAGAATATCCGCGTCCATAATCCAAAGACCTATTCCATATAACAGTATTAGCACCAAATTCAAAAAGACAATCATAGTATACATAATCATAGGCCTGTTTCCTGCAAGAGAGAAGCGGTCAACAGTTTTCAATGATGCCGGCAAGACATCATGATGTTCCAAAATTATCAAATCCGTATCGCTGATTAGTATTCGTAATCCATAATATTCGTTGTAAAGTCGTCATCTAAAGAATGATGTATCTCAGTCACGCTTTGATTGTGCCTGTTCATATGTGTACCATGAGGATCTTGAAGTACATGGGTTCATACGGCCCCTAGTCCCGGGTTAAGCAGAATTAGACACAAGTTACGAAACGTAACGCCATAGATCTTTCACGCTACGCTCGTATTTTGGTATCAGCATGCGATATGTATCGCCAAATTTGAGAAACTTTGAGTGGAGGCGCTTGGTGGCGTAGCCCTGTTTTAGAAGTTTCTGCAACAATGTTTTGTGACGTTGATTAAAATCGTCACATTTAACACAGGATCTAGCAAATGCTACTAGGCGTGATATGTATACGCCATATGCAGGTCCCACTGGAATATTACTGTCCAGAAAGGGATAGTTTACGATGTCGAAATTGTAATCATCTCTTTTGTCATACAGTCGACGAGAGAGAAGGCCCGCTTCATTTTTATATAGATATAGGTCTAAATACGATGTGCCTGTAGAGTTATCTGTAGTTTCCTTCAAATCCAGTGAAGGTGGATATATATCCTTCACTGTGTCCTTTATATAGCGATTATCCATAGCGAGAAGATCGTCTATATAGCGTTTGGTGAATGAGAAGGAACGGGCTTTGAATGGATCGGTTTTTGAAAGCGCCTACATATAGTCATATTCATAAGAGAGCAGATATAGGTCAGCCAATATAGGGGTGCACAATTAGTACCCATTGGAATACCTATATGCTGTTGATATATTGTGTAGTCAAATTTCACATAGATATTTTTAATGAGAAATTCAAGCAACTCTATAAACAAAAAAACATCCCATGAATGATATCTCTTGTAGGTAGTAGAGCTAAATAATGCTTTATGGCATCCGACATTAATATATCTACGATCAGTTTTCTTGAACACATATACTATTAATGAACTTAGACGGTCAATAAGGTCCTGATGAGGGATTGTGGTATAGAGAGCCGAGAAAGCCCATGTGGATACATGTCTATACAGTATGTGCCCTTTAGCATCAAGTTCTTCCGTAAGACATTTTGAGTTTTTCAATATCCACATGCATTCAACGCCAGAGTTTTTAGAAATAGTGGCGCAATACCTTTCCCAAAATGCTTTTACCTCCTGAAGGGCCCTCGTCAACAGGGTTGAAAGAAGCTTGGTGGTGCGGCTTCTAGAACCAGCTATGAATCTAGCGTTATATGGTGATTTATGCATTTTGGGAGTCCAGTATACTTTTGGTATATCGATATGTTGGTATATCGTTAAAAACTCAAGGAAAGCGAATTGCATACACAACCGACCACCAGTCTGACCTATCTCCCCTATCTGGGATAACGGCGTCGTTCACTACGGCTACCGAATACAGTCGTGTGCCTCATACAAGAAACTGAGATATAGGCACCACGTGGGACCTGCATATGGCGTATACATACCTCGCTTAGTAGCATTTGCTAGATCCTGTGTTAAATGTGACGATGTTAATCAACGTCACAAAACATTGTTACAGAAACTTATAAAACAGGGCTATTCCACCAAACGCCTCCACTCAAAGTTTCTCAAATTTGGCGATACATATCGCATGCTGATAAAAAAATACGAACGTAGCGTGCAAGATCTATGGGGCTACGTTTCGTAACTTGTGTCTAATTCCGCTTAACCCGGGGCTAGGGGCCGTATGCACCCATGTACTTCAAGATCATCATGGTACTCATACGGGCAGTCACAATCAAAGCGTGACTGAGATACATCATTCTTTAGATGACGACTTTACAACGAATATTATGGATTAAGAATACTGATCAGCGATACGGATTTGATATTTTTGGAACATCATGATGTCTTGCCGGCATCATTGAAAACTGTTGACGCTTCTCTCTTGCAGGAAACAAGCCTATGTTTATGTATACTATGATTGTCTTTTTGAATTTGGTGTTAATACTGTTATATGGAATATGGAATAGGTCTTTGGATTATGGACGCGGATATTCTCTAATGGACGACGGCTGAATTATGGATGACGGACTAGACGCCTGTAATACCAACATTCTCTATATTATTGGACAACGTGCGGTACCGGGGTGCTTCGACTGGATCCAGACGATCCATACAGAAGTGATTCATAATTCTGTCTTTGATGGGTGTCTTGTCATCATTATGTTAACGGGTTGGAAATTTGGAATTTGAATATTATTGTGTTTATTTTTAATTGGTCCCATCCCCCCCCTCGGGTACGAGGACAGGAAGGGGCACTATTCACTCACCCGGGAATGTGGTTCACATAAGTGGTTCCTTGGTCAATCTCGTGGTGTGTTTGTCGGTCGGAGATGGGAATAAAGCTATCTCTGGCAGACCACAACCCGACTGGACCGACACCGTGATGATCGGTTCATTAACATACAGAGGCCATATCATGATAATATGACTGATTTTCTTGTTATCACGGTTGGCTTCTTATGGACCCTTGACACAAGAAATTAAAGTCAGCGCTATAGTTCAAGAAAGATTTCTGACCTTGAAAATATGGTGTAGCTTTATTGTCTGGTCGTATGAGAACCCTTTTTATACCCCCGCTGAAAAAGCGGACGTGTTATGGAATGGCGCTGTCCGTCCATCGCTTTGCAAACTACGCATCCGACATTTGGTAGGTAGGTGCATTAGGGGGAGACGACGTGTCATACGTTGCGTTCGCTCATGTGGGCCGTTTCCATGGCAACCAGACACACCTTCTTTATCTCAGTCATTGTAAAGGTAGTTTCTCTCGTGTCCGGACTTTATATCGCACACTTTTCAAGCTACTGATCTGAAGTTTGGTAGGTAGGTGCATTAGGGGGATACGACGTGTCATGCGTTGCTTTCGCTCATGTGGGCCGTTTCCATGGCAACCAGACACACTCTCTTTATCTCAGCCATTCTAAATGTAGTTTCGCTCGTGTCCGGACTGTGAATCGCACACTTTCAAGCTATAGATCTGAAGTTTGGCAGGTAGGTGCATTAGGAGGAGATGACGTGTCATACGTTGCTTTCGCTCATGTGGGTCATTTTCATGGCAACCAGACACACCCTCTTTATCTCAGCCATTGTAAAGGTAGTTTCTCTCGTGTCCGGATTGTATATCGCACACTTTTCAAGCTACTGATCTGAAGTTTGGTAGGTAGGTGTAACAGGGGGAGACGATGTGCCATGCATTACTTTTGCTCGTGTGGGCCGTATCCATGGCAACCAGACACACCCTCTTTATCTCAGCCATTGTAAAGGTAGTTTCTCTCGTGTTCGGACTATATATCGCACACTTTTCAAGCTACTGATCTGAAGTTTGGTAGGTAGGCGCATTAGGGGGAGACGATGTGTCATGCATTGCTTTTGCTCATGTGGGTCATTTCCATGGCAACCAGACGCACCCTCTTTACCTCTGTCATTGTAATGATAGCTTCCCTCAAGTCCGGGCTGTATATCGCACACTTTTCAAGCTTCGGATCTAAACTTTGGTAGGTAGGTGCATTACGGGGAGTCCTTGTTTTCTTGTACACCACTAACTATCACATGTAATTCCATACAGTGCTGAACGTTTTCAATTCACTGTTCCACTTGATTAGACTGATATGTTTTACGGCGTATTTTGAGTTCAGATTGAGCTCCCTATATCGGCTACATGTAATCAAGAATTTGACGCAATGCCAATGGACAATATTTTCGGGATACGTATCATTGATACACATAAAACTACAGGGATTCATTCAAGCTCATTATTACTTGGGTGTTAAGAGGTTGGGGGAATTACTTTGATTGAGGTATTATACCTATTAAACAGGCATGGATCCGTAAACTTCATTGATGACTTTATTCTTTAGTTAGGTTCACAGAAACTAATTGCTTCATTATATGCGGCTATTCATTTGAATCAACCACTTCAATATTTTCAAAATGACAAATATCTTGAAATGTCATATTTGAGAAAAAATGTTTAACAAAATCTGCATATGATGGCATGCTTCTATCCCAAGGTCATATCCAAACAACACCGAGATAGTGCCCCACACAGAAACCAGTATTTTGTCGTTCCATTCTTGTGTTTGTTATGCTGAAGTTCATTATTTCAAAACTTGTAAATCGTAAATCAATTGATCAATGAATAAGGGAGATAACTCAAAATCTGTGATTGCTCTGCCCAAGAGGGCGCCATCATTGGTTGAATAAAGTATCTATCTATCTATCTATCTATCTATCCAGATTGCGTGAATATAGATTTACGGACTGATGAATAAATTAGATTGAATTATTCGATGCATTGCACAATCTCTTAGAATGTAGAGACATGGCAGGTTCAGAATACCCAGTGCGTAAGTCTTTTTTTTTGTGCAACCCAGTGCGGAGGTCTTTTGTTTCTATGTGACAAGCTAGCAGGTTATGTTAAGCATCTGTCAATTAAATTTGATTTATGAACTAGACTGCGCCTCTTGCATCCTTGAATTTGCACATGACCTTAAGATGAAAGTATGCCATCGCATGCTATTTTCATTTTCAGAATAAATTTCACGGAATACGTCATTCGAAGCCATGTATCATTTTTGAATTTCCTACGAAGTAGACTCTCATTTGTAAATTGTCCGGTAATGAGTGAGTGAGTGAATGAGTGAGTCCATCCGAATCCTTTCGTCGGCAAAATAAGGAGAACCTTGATTTTTGGCATGAAGGTGCATTAGGGGACTGTTACTGGCAAGTTTTGAGCTGACATACTTTTGATGAAAATTTCTGGTGACTTTTGATGAAATTACTGGTGATTCTGACTTCGGCAGTGTTCATCTTAATATAGGCAGGATTTCAACTTGGGGCGTGGGGATTCCCAAGAGTTCAGTTCGCGTCAGAGTCCTGTGACGTTAGTATTAAATTGGCTAAATTGGAATGATTAGTCACATAATATGTAGCAATAGTTTGCTATGAAAATCATGGAACAATGAGACAATATACCAGTACTGTTGGTCAACAATGAATTTGACAAAACTGTCTCAGTTATTTAACCAAAAGTCATCTAATAAATATCTGAATGTTTATAAAACATGAATTTAAAGCACATTAATTGAAATATTTCTTCTTGGAAAAATTTGATGGGGCTGAATCTAACAACAGGAGTGAATATACAAAACTTGTTTATTATTTTTCAGATTTTCTTGGTGGAGCATGGGGAAGGGTAAATTCCAGTACCTCTGGAAGTCTCTCTTAAGGTTACTAGTTCTGGAACATGGAATCCTGTATGACTCCGAAGAAATCGGTGTATGTAATCGAGAGTATTACGTCCCTCTGTATTTTGTGTAACAGTAATTCACCTAGACATTTGAGAATAATTGGAAGAAACTGAGCATTAAAATCAACTTATGTGTAATTAATTGAGAAGCTTTTGGGCACAAATATAACACCAGTGCTTTACTTAAAGCCCAAGATTTGTGACACCTGTGTTAGACATCTGACCAGAATTTTGACATTTTGTGAGAACTGTAAACAAAATGTTAATGAACTGCAAAGGATGGAGCTCAAAAAGACAAAAAGAGGCAAGCTACTTTCGTCATCACTTGTAAAACTAACAGGAAAGAAGTTCAAAAGTATTACAAGGTCCAAACTGTTCCAGAGAAAGTTCTCTGCCCGCTCAAAGAGGTGGGAAAAGAAAATGTGCCAGATTCAGGATGTCAAACTTCATCCATCCATCCATCAGAGTCATCAACTTCACTTCCAAATCCAACATTCAAAAATAAGTCCGAGTCTGTTCTGTCTGGTACTTTAAGTGCTTCAAGAAAGCATAACTATGCTCAGCCTGCACCAGTGGATGAGGTGGCGAGGGGGATCGTCCGTAATAGTGGGTTATCCTCGAACACTTTTGAACATGCATTAATGAACCAAGAAAAGATGTCAACAACTCTGGCGGAGAGAATGTTTGTTCTTGGAACTTCCTCCCGTCTGGGTGGCTAGAATAATTGTTGGCAACAAAAGTGTGTTAAAAGAAATCGAGAAAAAGCAACTTGCTACACTGGATTTCATGTGTGACCAGCTCTGCTCTCTAACTAAAGAGCCAGGTCCTTCTGTCTTGCGTATGCTAATCAAAGCCCCACAACTTGCAAATGAAGATCTGTCTGCCCGAATTCTGGTAGAAATGAAGCAGTCAGTCCCATTTATTTTGGATTTATTCATCACTTTATGCCTACCACTTCACGTTTCCAGCACTAAGTGCATGTATACTGTAGCAAGTATGTATGCCATGGCCATATATATGAGAAACCATCAGCTATCTGCATTGCAGCGGCTGAATACAGCAGCACTGGTACGGTATCATGCAAACAATGAAGTAAGTGCTTATGCTTCAATTTATAATTTCGGTCGATATTGGCGTCACAAGTTGGGTGTGGATTGGGGGTGCCTCTTCTAAACTCTCACATGGCTGCTATGGATGCCATGTCTGTTACCCCCCCCCTCCCCTACACACACAAACACTATATTCCATTGGTCAGCTAGACACTTCTGTTGGAGATAAGATATATATGTGTTTTATTGTTTAGTATTTAGGGTTTCCCTCTTTTGCCAGTCCTTGTCTGCAGGATATTTATTACAGTACCAGGTCCCTCATTTGCGTACCGGGTTCAAGTCAAGGGTGTTCCCGGTCCATTATGGGTACCATCAGGATTCCAGTATGACCAGTGCCTCAGTCCATTCTTGTTTCAGTCATAGAAAGTGCGTGAATAAAATCTCATCCAATTCATAAAAAGAATGTGGGGATTAAACAGTGTCTATGCGACACTGGTAAGAGGGATCATGCGTAGGGCGGGTTGGGGGAAACGGGTTGCACGGCGTGTTCGCACGACCAGTGCCCATCGCGGTGCGATGGAGTGCCCAAGTACATCCATCCATCCATACATGTATTACATTTAAATTAAATGGTTCACTGTACACTGCATGTAGTTCTAAAATTTTATTTAACATGGTTAACTTAATCATGGGCGTCGCCAGAAATTCTTAAGAGGGAGTCCTATGCTTACTTGTTAGAGTTCCCAGGGTTCTGCTGACTAACATAGGAAAATAGCATAAGGTTGGGTGCTGAGAGGCAGTCCACACAATTTGGAAAACTCGTATCGACAAAAATAATGTCAAAATGAAATAATTCCTATTTAACACCATGTTAAATACTGCTGAGGTGAATTGATTATGCCACAGCATTTACCTCGGCAATTGCTGATTGCTAAGTGAATTGTGTAGGCTGAGAGGGGGTCGTTCGCACTCAATGACCCTCCCCGCCTAACGAAGCCTAAAGTTGTTAATCTTCATGTAATGTATCTTTTTGCATGTATATTTTCCCAGTTGCTGTCTATCTTGAACAAATGTGCTATAACATTGAGTGAAAGTTCCAAGATGCCTTTGCTAGGAGAGTTTGGTGAATACAACCTCGAGGGTGTTCAGAAATCTTTGAGGAGAGGATTTCTGGGGAAAATCACTGTTGACAACATGGTCTGATCGTATCGATTTAATCACAGGTTCATATGGAACCAGATTCGTCAAGGACTGAGGGACAAAAGCTATCACTATACCCATGCCACATATTTGCCTGACCGATTTGATGTGATCAGACATCTGACCAGAATTTTGACTTATAGTGAAAACTGTAAACAAAATGTTAATGAACTGCAAAGGATGGAGCTCAAAAAGACAAAAAGGGGCAAGCTACTTTCGTCATCACTTGTAAAATTAACAGGAAAGAAGTTCAAAAGTATTACAAGGTCCAAACTGTTCCAGAGAAAGCTCTCTGCCCGCTCAAAGAGGAGGGAAAAGAAAATGTGCCAGATTCAGGATGTCAAACTTCATCCATCCGTCCCTGAGTCATCAACTTCACTTCCAAATCCAACATTCAAAAATATGTCCGAGTCGGTTCTGTCTGGTACTTTAAGTGCTTCAAGAAAGCATAACTATGCTCAGCCTGCACCAGTGGATGAGGTGGCGAGGGGGATCGTCCGTAATAGTGGGTTATCCTCGAACACTTTTGAACATGCATTAATGAACCAAGAAAAGATGTCAACAACTCTGGCGGAGAGAATGTTTGTTCTTGGAAGTTCCTCCCGTCTGGGTGGCTAGAATAATTGTTGGCAACAAAAGTGTGTTAAAAGAAATTGAGAAAAAGCAACTTGCTACACTGGATTTCATGTGTGACCAGCTCTGCTCTCTAGCTAAAGAGCCAGGTCCTTCTGTCTTGCGTATGCTAATCAAAGCCCCACAACTTGCAAATGAAGATCTGTCTGCCCGAATTCTGGTAGAAATGAAGCAGTCAGTCCCATTTATTTTGGATTTATTCATCACTTTATGCCTACCACTTCACGTTTCCAGCACTAAGTGCATGTATACTGTAGCAAGTATGTATGCCATGGCCAAAAATATGAGAAACCATCAGCTATCTGCATTGCAGCGGCTCAATACAGCAGCACTGGTACGGTATCATGCAAACAATGAAGTAAGTGCTTATGCTTCAATTTATAATTTCGGTCGATATTGGCGTCACAAGTTGGGTGTGGATTGGGGGTGCCTCTTCTAAACTCTCACATGGCTGCTATGGATGCCATGTCTGTTACCCCCCCCCTCCCCTACACACACAAACACTATATTCCATTGGTCAGCTAGACACTTCTGTTGGAGATAAGATATATATGTGTTTTATTGTTTAGTATTTAGGGTTTCCCTCTTTTGCCAGTCCTTGTCTGCAGGATATTTATTACAGTACCAGGTCCCTCATTTGCGTACCGGGTTCAAGTCAAGGGTGTTCCCGGTCCATTATGGGTACCATCAGGATTCCAGTATGACCAGTGCCTCAGTCCATTCTTGTTTCAGTCATAGAAAGTGCGTGAATAAAATCTCATCCAATTCATAAAAAGAATGTGGGGATTAAACAGTGTCTATGCGACACTGGTAAGAGGGATCATGCGTAGGGCGGGTTGGGGGAAACGGGTTGCACGGCGTGTTCGCACGACCAGTGCCCATCGCGGTGCGATGGAGTGCCCAAGTACATCCATCCATCCATACATGTATTACATTTAAATTAAATGGTTCACTGTACACTGCATGTAGTTCTAAAATTTTATTTAACATGGTTAACTTAATCATGGGCGTCGCCAGAAATTCTTAAGAGGGAGTCCTATGCTTACTTGTTAGAGTTCCCAGGGTTCTGCTGACTAACATAGGAAAATAGCATAAGGTTGGGTGCTGAGAGGCAGTCCACACAATTTGGAAAACTCGTATCGACAAAAATAATGTCAAAATGAAATAATTCCTATTTAACACCATGTTAAATACTGCTGAGGTGAATTGATTATGCCACAGCATTTACCTCGGCAATTGCTGATTGCTAAGTGAATTGTGTAGGCTGAGAGGGGGTCGTTCGCACTCAATGACCCTCCCCGCCTAACGAAGCCTAAAGTTGTTAATCTTCATGTAATGTATCTTTTTGCATGTATATTTTCCCAGTTGCTGTCTATCTTGAACAAATGTGCTATAACATTGAGTGAAAGTTCCAAGATGCCTTTGCTAGGAGAGTTTGGTGAATACAACCTCGAGGGTGTTCAGAAATCTTTGAGGAGAGGATTTCTGGGGAAAATCACTGTTGACAACATGGTCTGATCGTATCGATTTAATCACAGGTTCATATGGAACCAGATTCGTCAAGGACTGAGGGACAAAAGCTATCACTATACCCATGCCACATATTTGCCTGACCGATTTGATGTGATCAGACATCTGACCAGAATTTTGACTTATAGTGAAAACTGTAAACAAAATGTTAATGAACTGCAAAGGATGGAGCTCAAAAAGACAAAAAGGGGCAAGCTACTTTCGTCATCACTTGTAAAATTAACAGGAAAGAAGTTCAAAAGTATTACAAGGTCCAAACTGTTCCAGAGAAAGCTCTCTGCCCGCTCAAAGAGGAGGGAAAAGAAAATGTGCCAGATTCAGGATGTCAAACTTCATCCATCCGTCCCTGAGTCATCAACTTCACTTCCAAATCCAACATTCAAAAATATGTCCGAGTCGGTTCTGTCTGGTACTTTAAGTGCTTCAAGAAAGCATAACTATGCTCAGCCTGCACCAGTGGATGAGGTGGCGAGGGGGATCGTCCGTAATAGTGGGTTATCCTCGAACACTTTTGAACATGCATTAATGAACCAAGAAAAGATGTCAACAACTCTGGCGGAGAGAATGTTTGTTCTTGGAACTTCCTCCCGTCTGGGTGGCTAGAATAATTGTTGGCAACAAAAGTGTGTTAAAAGAAATTGAGAAAAAGCAACTTGCTACACTGGATTTCATGTGTGACCAGCTCTGCTCTCTAGCTAAAGAGCCAGGTCCTTCTGTCTTGCGTATGCTAATCAAAGCCCCACAACTTGCAAATGAAGATCTGTCTGCCCGAATTCTGGTAGAAATGAAGCAGTCAGTCCCATTTATTTTGGATTTATTCATCACTTTATGCCTACCACTTCACGTTTCCAGCACTAAGTGCATGTATACTGTAGCAAGTATGTATGCCATGGCCAAAAATATGAGAAACCATCAGCTATCTGCATTGCAGCGGCTCAATACAGCAGCACTGGTACGGTATCATGCAAACAATGAAGTAAGTGCTTATGCTTCAATTTATAATTTCGGTCGATATTGGCGTCACAAGTTGGGTGTGGATTGGGGGTGCCTCTTCTAAACTCTCACATGGCTGCTATGGATGCCATGTCTGTTACCCCCCCCCTCCCCTACACACACAAACACTATATTCCATTGGTCAGCTAGACACTTCTGTTGGAGATAAGATATATATGTGTTTTATTGTTTAGTATTTAGGGTTTCCCTCTTTTGCCAGTCCTTGTCTGCAGGATATTTATTACAGTACCAGGTCCCTCATTTGCGTACCAGGTTCAAGTCAAGGGTGTTCCCGGTCCATTATGGGTACCATCAGGATTCCAGTATGACCAGTGCCTCAGTCCATTCTTGTTTCAGTCATAGAAAGTGCGTGAATAAAATCTCATCCAATTCATAAAATGAATGTGGGGATTAAACAGTGTCTATGTGACACTGGTAAGAGGGATCATGCGTAGGGCGGGTTGGGGGAAACGGGTTGCACGGCGTGTTCGCACGACCAGTGCCCATCGCGGTGCGATGGAGTGCCCAAGTACATCCATCCATCCATACATGTATTACATTTAAATTAAATGGTTCACTGTACACTGCATGTAGTTCTAAAATTTTATTTAACATGGTTAACTTAATCATGGGCGTCGCCAGAAATTCTTAAGAGGGAGTCCTATGCTTACTTGTTAGAGTTCCCAGGGTTCTGCTGACTAACATAGGAAAATAGCATAAGGTTGGGTGCTGAGAGGCAGTCCACACAATTTGGAAAACTCGTATCGACAAAAATAATGTCAAAATGAAATAATTCCTATTTAACACCATGTTAAATACTGCTGAGGTGAATTGATTATGCCACAGCATTTACCTCGGCAATTGCTGATTGCTAAGTGAATTGTGTAGGCTGAGAGGGGGTCGTTCGCACTCAATGACCCTCCCCGCCTAACGAAGCCTAAAGTTGTTAATCTTCATGTAATGTATCTTTTTGCATGTATATTTTCCCAGTTGCTGTCTATCTTGAACAAATGTGCTATAACATTGAGTGAAAGTTCCAAGATGTCTTTGCTAGGAGAGTTTGGTGAATACAACCTCGAAGGTGTTCAGAAATCGTTGAAGAGATGATTTCTGGGGAAAATCACTGTTGACAACATCGATGGTCTGATCATATGGAACCAGATTCGTCAAGGACTGAGGAACAAAAGCTACCACTATACCCATGCCACATATTTGCCTGACCGATGTGATGTGTCAGCTCTGCTCAACTGTGAGCCTCAGGGAAATGTGAAACAGATCGACATGAACAAATTCTATCTCAGTGATGAAGAAACCGCTAACCTAAAGGTAAATCTGTCCAGTTTTATTTCACGGCATATTCATATCTTATTGGGTGTATTTGTCTCGTGTGATTATTCTCAAACTGTATCTTCCTGCTAATCTGCATTCAGGACAGTGATTTGATCTCTACTTAAACTCCTAATTATAGAGATGAACATGATCTGCCGAGGATGAAAATTGTTTTTTTTTATGTCAAAGAGCAGTATCGATGGATCTACTTTAATTGCATTCTTTCACTGGACTGTTTAGGTGTACTGAATATACTATACTCTATCCATTACAATATTCTTCGAAAATTGGACCAAATCAAAGTGGTGCACATGCAGATTGATTTGATAGATCATTTAAGTTCAGTTTGCAGTACTCCCTCCAATAATTCAATCACAGGAAGTGAAATTTCCCACCATAAAAACTGGTGGTGATTAAATTTATTGGAACAGGAAGTTGAAAAAAATGGTTCAAAATCATGCATATAACCCATTAATTCTTAGTTATTTTAATGATTTTATGGGGCGATCAAATTTATTAGAATCACTGGTTGAATTTGTCCTCAAAATTGGGGGTGATTGAATATTGATAGGGGGATTGAATTATTAGAGGAACTACTGTAATCTTGTTGCACATTATACTTTAGGACAAATATCACATCGGTAGAATTCTGTCTACAACATGTTCATCACTGGGCTGGATGTCCAAGTGCATTCCCATCCACATTCCACATGAGTTCTCTTACGTAATGGCTCAGAAATCAGAAGTGTCTCCTTTACAGGTATTTTATTTTATGTCATTCAATGCAATTTCAACATGATACGTGTACGTGCATGCATGACAAAAACAAATAAACACAGTTAAAATCAGCATTTTTAACATCTGTCCACCGGGCCAGGATTGGATTAGAAATAGCCGCTACTTAACCATCAAGCCAGGCCCAGAGTCACTGACCCTTTGGGGGCATCCATAAAGTCTGTATTCTCGGAAAGGGGGTAAAAAGTAGCTATTTCATCCTTGTATGCCGCGTTAAATTTTAGTGTGTTGTGGAGCGGGAGAGAAATTTTGGATTTCGATGTGTACATACTTTATGGATGTCCCATTACCGACTTCATGTATTGTGGGATACCGGCTGATTTGACCACATATTTATAGCACTGTTTGATTGGATTTCTGGTGGCAGCTGCCAGACTTCAGATATTTGCTCTAGTAGCTAGGTGCCAGATCCCAGCATTCGGTCCACTGTGCTGTGCATCAACAAGTGTTTCACTCCATGTCATTGGTGTACTAAGGTACCCTAATATTCAAATCGTAAAAACATTTTATCAACTCCACCGTCATTTATTTCCTGCAAAAAAATTCTTCTTCAAGACTGGACGGTCACTGTCGCCTGTCGGTGTGCTATCACTCCCCACACAGTCAGGTTGTTGACGCACAACTTTGATTATCAGATAATTACGAATTTGTCTACATTATAGAGAAGTAAGCTTTTGAAAAGAACTCATCTGTGACAAATAATAAACTGAACCACAATCACTGCTCAAAGACGAACTGCCTGATCTGAACAACGATAGATCTGATCAACATCGGGTGTGGAGAATGGACCGTGGAGAATGACCCTTCCCGCCGTAACAAATGATACCGGATAAAATAGAATGGAAAGGCAAATTTTAAAAGAAATTGGAAAGATCAACTTTACTGCGATAATGTTCACATTATCAAGTTAAATGCACAAGCTACCGTGCATTGTAAATATGTTTATGACTGTCAGACAGAAGAACGATACTTTTTATGAATGTTGTAAGGGGCATCAAATGAGAACAGTCTCCGGGCAGGAGATCAAAACTACACATGTGCAGAAGAAAAAAGAAAAACTGAAGAGTGATACTAATGTAGGGTTTACCCTTGGTAAACCCGACAAAAAACGAATCAGCGAGTAGATGATACTTCTGTAATTTCAACTAATATTGTCGTGGCTTCATGTTAAAAAAATATGACTGAACAATATCAGAAAAGTTCAGTGCCATATATGACACCTTTTGACCCCAGACATGCGTCAAATAGATCTGCCTAGTTACTGTTTCGAACAGTTGAAATGGATGATGACGACATCGTTGATAGCATAGCTTTTGTGAATTTTCATTGGTCATTGAAAATGTAAACAACTTAGGTAATGCCCCATTGTTGGTTTCTGTTCTATCTAGATTCTGGACATGTTAGATCGAAATTTCAGGCCCATTTCCCAATGAGAGATGGAAAGGTTGGTAGATACTTCATGTAGAAAGCTATTGTCGGAGTGTTTGTGCCATTGAAAAGGCTCGAGTCTAGACACATTATTGTCCCCAGACTTGACTATTGTATACATTGTCTCGTGATTTTTACATGTAGCGGAACCGTTATACAGGCTAGTACTAAGGTGGCCCCTAATACTGTCTACCTGCTGTATATGGCTTGTCCTTAACGCTGATACATAAACATACTATACTACCATGTTTTATTAATGCCGGCAACCTATACATATGTACTGAAGACAATAAATTGTACAAGTTGTATGATCACTACATGATTTTGAGCTGCAACAGAAAAATAATTTTCTCAATTACCTGTGTAGCCTACATTGAATTCCATAACTCGGGAGTGATTTGTTAGTGCACAGATACACATGATCGCATTTCATATATTAAATATGTTAAAGTAAGATTCTATCACACTATACAACGCTTGATGGTAATCATGTCATTATGTGTAGTTGAGCAAATTTGAAAGAGCTGCTGATAAAATATGTTAACAAAACGGATATTCTGAAAGGAAAGTTGAATCAGCAGTGCCAGCGTTTTATGTTACACTGATGTCATGAATAATCATCATTTATTGTAACAGGTAACATATTATTTGTACACTTGTACAGGTGTTTCTCAGAGACCCAAAGTATTATGGGGAATGTGTCCTGATTATGGATGCACTAAGGGACATAATGGAAACTGCATTCATTAATGTGGGGAGAGGTACCCTCAGGGTTGAAATTTGAAGTTTTGTTGTTGATGTTATGTTGATTACAATCTGTTCACTGTGCCTGCTTTTATGCCATGCCCAGGCCACAGTAGTTGAAGTGGAATTATATTGCGTTGTCCTTCTGCAGTGCTAAACGTTGTCCAGGTGATATATTGAGTTCCATTCCACTGAACATCTTGTGTGTTCTCCATCCGATTCCTATGATAATTCCAAATTATCATGCACATTGATGGACACCTTTTGTACATTATTATGTACATTTTGTACACATCCATGATTGATTTGTACTTTCTGCATTACATGTTTGAAAAGACAACAAAGGCATGTATAAAGAGCATGTTAAATATCATTATTATTCTGAGAAAGTTTGAAGGAAACCACACATTCTAAATATTATGTTGAATGAGATGATATTCCCTGACATAATAGCAACAGTTTGTAGGTAATTCACACCAGAAATGTAATTTACTTCTTCAGGCGACGAGTACAAGTCTGCATTCATACCACTGGAGGAGAACAACTGGTGCGTGTCCGATTTCAAGGGGCGAAAGGTCTGAGACGTGAAGTTCACACCAGGGAGGAGAAACTGGAAATATTCAGTTCTGTCATCATCGAAATGTTCCACACATCATAGGACTTCCTTGAGGTAGGCAAACGCTAAACAGTACTGGTTGTATCACAAAAAAAAGAAGAAAAAAACGACGTGAAATGATAGGTATTTAAAGTCATTCTAAATAAATGCAGTTTCTTAAATGTTTTTTTTTCAGTGTCTGACGCAGTTAATCAGTTGGCAGCTCTTCATAATCGAAATAACTTGCATGTCGTTCATGTTTTTCCATGACAGTATTATTATCAAAATGGGGGAGGATTTTCACATAAGATATCTTCAACATTGGAATATAGAAGCTTGACGAAACTCAAATCCTATGTCATTACTCTATACATGTACATGTAACTGATATATTGCTGAACACGACATTAAATTTAGCTCTCTCTCAAATCCTATGGAAAGTACAAGCATTTATGGTGTTCTCTTATGGTGATTGACTTGACTATTCCAGAAGCTGTGCAAGCGGTTCTTTGACCTGAAAACCAGTCGTGATGAAGGAACCCTTGCTTTCTATAAAGTCCTGATTGATAAAAGTGATGCCAATGGGCTTGTTAAAGGTCGGTGCAAGCAGCATTTGGATTGCGTGAGCTCTGTTTTCAGAAGCCTAGTAGTGGAACTGTCACTTGAAAACTTGGGGATGGACACACCTGATGCCCCTTTGACCAAACTGACAATACCAGACAATATTAGCCAATGTCACAAATTAAAGAAAATGGAATACTTCAATGCCGTAACGGAAAAAGTACTTGGCGACATCCTATCTCGAGTTGAGCGACCACCAGATACCTTAGAGATGGTCGATTAGACTGCCAATGTGGTAGGTCATAGAGTAGTGAGGTTTCAAGTTAGGCAAGACCTCTTGGACAAAGGAGAACCTCTTACAGTGGCGTTACCAGCCAGGAACACTTCATTGATCGTGACTATGCCTAAGAAGCCAAAAGTACGGGATGAGTTGTACAGTTACTCATGCCAGCTGCTTCAGTGGGGACTCCACCGGCTCGAGTTTCAAGATGCAGTAAAGGAAGGTGATATCTTCAGAAACAATATAGACCTGAAGCGAATGATCCCGTTCTGCTATTCTCACTCTGCCAGGTCCAAATATGCAGTAGAATGCATCGATTATATCCTCAAGACAGAGATCCTCACACCAACTTGCTACTAGACTGCGACTGGGTTATTTTGTCAATCCCAATGGTGGTGCAGGAAACAATAAAGCAGCAGATATGCAGCAGGAGAACAACATCCTTGTTGTGAAAGAAGTTCTAAAGGGATTGGGGGCTGGGCAGACAGACAAAGCTATGGTGCGTGCATCCAAGGCAGCACCTAGCTGTAGTGACAGACGTGGTGGCCAATCTGAAAGGATGCCTTGACTGCACTGACAGAAGTGGGCGGCATCGAAACAGAAGTGCCGATGATGATGAGAAACAGTTGCGAAACCGTATGCGCATGCTGATGCCCTTCACATTCAACAACGGCAGAGTTCTGCTGAATTATCCAGACATAAACTCCAATCCATTTGCCAAGCTTGACAAGATTGCTTACACGAACTATCTCGATAGAGTTGTTAAGCGTTTAGCAAGAGGCCCTCGCATCATTGACTTAAATGAAACTGAAGAAGACGATTTGGAACCTGAATGAAGAAGTACTGTGTCATGTCACCATGGTCACCATTTATCCACTGGACTCTTAATGCTTTGTGATATGAAGAAAACAGATTCCACTTGATGTTAGCATTCCGGACAATAAAAGGGGCAATGTTATTGGTGATGTTAATCTGCTAAAGGTATTTCAGGCATATAACGATTACACGTTTTAGCAATACTAATATACTGAGCAGGTGATCCTGTTCTCTTATTCTTACTCATCTGTGTTTAATATGTTAATGAGAGTGTTCCGTATAACCCC
>JAVTVY010050869.1:0-26598 GCA_036873755.1 Hanleya hanleyi
AATTTTGGCCATGGGGTATTGTCGTCTTGTACGTCCGTCTGTTCGTACGTCAGTACGTGAGCGAGATAGACGGAAAACGGTTCCACTGAAGAATTCCAAATTTGGTATGCGTATTTATCTAGTCAAGGACCAGAAGCCAATTGAAATGGGACCAAATTGGGTGGAAACCTTGGCGGCCATCTTTAATTTTATGCAAAATGGATAATGATCCATATCTCGGAAACCATTCAACTGTTCAATACGAAAGGTGGTACACATCATCGATACATCATGTAACTTTCAATGAATTACCAAACCGGCTTTTCTGATTAGCTGGAAATCCTGGAGGCCATCTTTAATTTATGCAAAATCGATAATGATACATATCTCTGTTACCATTCAATTATTTTATATGAAAGTTGGTATACATCATCGATGCATACAGATACTTTAAATCGGGACCTGATTAACTGAAAACCTTGGCGGCCATCTTTAATTTATGCAAAAACTTTAATGATATATATCTCTGATATCATTTAAGTGTTCTACACCAAACTTGGTATACAGCATCGATGTATCAAGAGACTTGCAATGAATAACCACATCAGTTCCTCCGAGTGGAGAGAAGGATGGGCGGCCATCTTTAATTTATGCAAAATCATTAATGATCTCGTTCTCTGATACCGTTCAAGTGCTCGATGTAAAATTTGGTATACATCATCGATGCATCAAGAGACTTACGACAAATGACAGTTCTGGTTTCTCTGATTGGGCGGAAACCTTGGTGGCCATCTTTAATTTATGCAAAATCTTTAATGATCTCTATCTCTGATACCATTTAAATGCTCGATGTAAAATTTGGTATACATCATTGATGCATCAAGAAACTTATGTAATGAAAACCGGTTTCTCTGATTGGATGGAAACCTTGGGGGTCATTCCTAATTGCAAATTTTTTGATAATCTGTATATTTGTGACTTGACTGCTTGGTGTTCCCGACATCTTGGTTCAAATTGAATACATTATGAATGTACCCAGAGCCGAGGGGTTTTCAGATGCGCAGCTTCGTATTGTTATTTACTGCTGAAGGATATGCTTTCGATTATGTGAAAAAAGTGAATTTTTTTTACAAATATTGATAACATGCAGTGAAGACATTATTTTATCATTTCATCAGGTTGGTTTCATAATAAATGTCTGTCCCAGCGTTTTTTTTTCAATATATATATGTGTACAATTACACTAATGCACTAGAGATCCTTGTTGAGAGGAATGTGTGAGACTACAAGTATGGCTCTTCGCCATGAGATGGAACATCAAAGAGTTAGTAGAATTATTCCAACAGCCTATTTTACATTTAAATAGCCCCGTTTCAGTGCCTAAAGCTCTAGTTTGTATCTCGAACTACCACAATTGCATGCTATCCTGTTGCAACAGCATTTGGGGTTTTGAAATACAAAACGAAGTAGTGTTTTGAAACCCATAATGCAGTTTTTTCAAAAACGAAAGGTAGGTTTCTGAAAAACCAAGTAGACGAAGTTCGAAACACCACTTCTGGTTGCAGCTGGGTTTCACCCAGTTTCAGGGTTTTGAAAAACTTCCTTCTTACAGTGTACATCACGTTGTTATCGAGTTATGGGGCAAAACGTTTTGAAAGACGGCAATCTGCTGAATGTAGGATTTGATGCTATTAGTTGACGTACTAAATAAGCTTCTGAATACATATGTACCACTAGATCTTGCATTGATTTATGTGGTATATATCTTGCATGTCGATTATACACTTGTAAGATATAGGAAAACAATCTAAGGGCGGGGCCCACTCTCCACCGCGAGACCCGGTTCAAAATAGGTTTATATCACTCTTCTGATCGAATTATATATTGTATCTGTACGCCGTGTGGTTATCGAGTTATAAAACACACGCATACGTTAAGGACTGACATACATTACGGTCGTAATGGTATAGATAAACATGACGAATCGAATTTCAGGTCGCTGGGGCATATGTATAATATAATTGTATATTTCAGTAAATTAAGCCTGAGTTCACACCATAATAATATACAGCTTCCGCCAGTGGATGTTGTGTTTTAAAAATTCGAAATTTCAAAACTCAATTTCAAGACAGTTGATCTTCCCCGCTCTGTAAAAAAAAAAGACTTGTTTGTCAAACATCCCCGTTAGCGTGATTTACTGCCCATCTGCTTCAGATCAGACATTGACTTTAGAAAAAGAACCGTCTTCCTTCAAAGTCGTGACATACACAAAACTACGACCTGTTATCGAGAAACTTAAACTTCATCCTTGTTCGCAAATATACAGGCTAGAAAATATGCCCTGGATCTAATGAATAATCGCAGTTATACAGATGTTTGGAGAATAAACCACAAGGATGAACCCAAATGTACCTGACGAAGAAAACACCCTCCACAGCAAGCCCGGCTAGATTTCTTTTTAACGTCACCGGATATTTTTAATATAACAACCGACACAGATATTAAACCAGGCTACAGAAATGACCATTCTTCTATTGTTCTCAAATGTAAATAAACAAAAAAAGACCTGGAAAAATCTCTTTTTTTTTGGAACTTCAACTGTTCACTGCTCCGGGACACAGATTATGTTAACATGGTGAAACATATGTTTTACTCAGTTGTGGACGACCAGGCTCCCAAGCCGTATAACAGAGACTCTTTACCTAATTTAGACAAGTCAAAATTAAAATTTGACTTAAAAGACGAACTGTTTTTAGAAACTTTACTGATATGATTGAGAGGTGAAACAATAAAATATGATTCAATTAAAAAAAAATTGTTTAGAAAATGAAATCGAAATTCTTGAAAAAGAAGTGGAACAAAACGTTTAAAATGTAAACGCGGGCAAAATAACAACGCTATGCGAATCCAAAGAAAAATTAGAAAATATTAGAATAGAAAATATCCAAGGTATAATTGCAAGGAAAAAGGCGAAATGGGCAGACATGGGTGAGAAGCCCACCAAATACTTTCTAGGCCTTAAAAAGAGAAATTATACCAATAAACTGATGACCAAATTGACACCAGATACTGGAGAAACCATTATGATAGCTGAACAGAAAACAATATTATGAAGGCTTATATAGCAACAAAACAGAAAGGCAATGCAAGGACGATATTGAAAAAACCTTGAATTCACTGAAATTACCTATGAAGAGCTGACACGTGCATTGAAGAACACACAAAACGAAAAAAGCCCAGGCATCGACAGGTTTTCTGTAGAATTTAAAAATAAATTAGAGGCAAATTGGACATGTTGTTCCAAGATCTATCAATGCTGGGTATTACAAAGGTGAACTTTCTATTAGTCGAAGGCAAGGTATTATAACATGTCTCCCTAAACCTGAAAAAAAACACAATTTACTGAAGAACTGGCGACCTATTACGTGATCTATATGTTAGCCTCATCATGTATCGCAAATAGCATTGTTAGTTTTAGATAAACTGATTTGTGAGGATCGGAAGGGAATTGTCCAGGGTCGCTACATCGGAGAAAATATAAGACTAGTTAAGTAAAAGATATACCCCGACTTTTTTTTATTAATTGAGTTTAAAAAAGCTTTTGCTTCTGTATCATGATCATTTTTGGAAGAAGTAATGAAGGCCTTTAGTTTCGGAGATTCAATCAGAAGGTGGGTTAAAACATTTTACACAAATATTCAGACGTGTGTCATACAAAACGGTCACCTATCGGAATTCTCCTAAAACGAGCGCGGATTTCGGCCAGGTGATTCTATATCGCTATATCTCTGCCTTTTGTGTGCCGAAATCCTTGGTGTTGTTCCGAAAAGACAAAGATATTAAAGGTATGGCAATTGGTGAAGTAGAGTATAAAATGAGTCTATACGCGGATGACACACAGCTGATCCTAGGCGATTCTGAACAATCACTAAGAAAAGCACTCTAGACAATTAATCACTTTTATAAAATATCTGGATTAAGATCAAATATAGAGAAAATTAAAGCAGTATGGATAGGAACCTTGACTGGATCTGAAATGCGTTTGTGCCAGGACGTTAAACTGGATTAGGTTACAGGTCTTAATCTCTCAGGAATAAAGCTAGTTACAGGTACAGTACAGGTTAGAAAAATATTTAGAGGGGGCCGAAATATTCCCCCCCCCCCCCCCTCCACTGGACAGGCCATCAAAAATCCAGGCCAGATCGGGTTAAAGAAAACAATATCAAGGCTGTACAATTAGTTCTCTCTTGATCAATTATACTCTGACTGAAGCTGACATTTTATTGGACTGGACCAGGCTTGTGTATCCGTCAGTTCTTTTTAATTAACATGCTAAAATACTTTATCACAGACTTGTGGCTACCAAGAAGCTACTGTAATTACTGATAATGTAAAAACGTATCAACATGCTAAAAGATGTAGCAATACTTCGATTAATTTATAAATTATTCAATTAAATGAAATTTAAGAAAAACTCCAATCTACAAATAGGATGTAATATGTACATTACAATTTTAAAATTAAATGTATCTTCGTGATACGATTCATTACAACCTGTACAATTAAGACAAATTTTGCATAGCTGGGAAAAGTCATATATATGACAAAAAGACCTTAATTGATAACATCCATACAAAAATTAATGGGCATTAAAGAACGTTACACATTAACCCTATCTGGCCTGGGCGATTTGGGGTGTATCCCAGCCTGGGGCGGGGGGGGGGAGCGTAAAGTGCCCCCCTATATATTTTCTCTACCACTAAGGCTAGAGCGCTGAAACTTACCATACAGTATCTTTGGTTCAAGGTCAACTAGGAAATGTAAAAAAATCCAAGATGGCCGCCATGATGACGTCACAGTGACGTCATCTTCTCTGAAGCCATTTTTTGGCCTTTTTGGGGTCGATTTTTCGAAATTTTCATTTTTCCGATTTTTCTCTCGAAAAAAATCAAATAAAATATAGAATAATTAGTTTTACATAAATAAAATACTTTCAATGCCTTTTAGGCAAGGAAAATGTGGAAAAATGGAGCGAAAAGATTGAAAAACACGACTTTCGCGGATACCACATGGCCGCCATTTTGAATTTACCCATGATTCTCTGCCCTCAAAATGACCCCAATACGATAAGCTTAAAAGTCACCAAGTTTCAGCCTCCTCGGTTTCGTCGTTTCGGAGCAACAGAGAAAAGTTCACTAGGGGGGCACTTTCCTGCTCCCCAGGCCAGGTAGGGTTAATGGTATTTCAATTGCATCGAATTGCTAATTTCTCTTGAATGGAGTTTTTAATGGGATAACCGATAATAATCATTCAGCACAATACGATGATGCTTTTCGGTGTGTTAATGGTATTTAATGGAAATTAATGTGATTTTTATAAATTTGACCAGAAACGTTGGTCACCTCAGCTTACCCTCTCCTGCGGACACACTTCGATGGTTCATTGTGGTAGTTGGGCACATGCGTATTTGCTCCCATTCTTACATACGAATATCTTTGGCGTATAGCAGCGCCTGAACATAATATGATTATAGGAGGATAATATTCTTGGGCATAATGAGGCAAAAATTAGTTAGTAGTTACTAGTCCACTGTAGAGGCAATTAGTTAGTAGTTACTAGTCCACTGTAGAGACAGTTAGTTACTAGTTACTAGTCCACTGTAGAGGCAGTTAGTTACTAGTTATCAGTCCACTGTATATCTACTTTCTCCCAATGACAGGAAATCTACTCTGATATCACAGTGAGCAATTGAAGACTGACTGACTCATTTGATATCTTTATCGGGTCTAGTCCGAATGAATAAGATAAATACACTTAATGTCAGTTGAATACTAAAAAACGCATTGACGGATAACAAAACATATTAAATATTGTTTTATAATACAGGTTGAGCTACACGTTCATCTAGATGGGGCTATACGACCAGAAACTGTACTCGAGTTTGGAAAGTGAGTATGATGTTTAAAGTGAAATATGACTGTTTATCGTTGTTGTGTAGATGACTGTTTATCGTTGTTGTGTAGATGACTGTTTATCGTTGTTGTGTAGATGACTGTTTATCGTTGTTGTGTAGATGACTGTTTATCGATGTTGTGTAGATGACTGTTTATCGTTGTTGTGTAGATGACTGTTTCATTGATGTAACAAAGAAGTGCCTTAACTGTGTGAATATTGTGTCATGAAGATCAAATCGTGAATCAGGTGACCATTGGTCATAGTAACCATGGTGACACACAATAACTCAAATGTAATGAATACATTGTCAACAAACATATTAGCAAAATTACACCGAATGCAGACCTTTCTGAGATGAAAACAGTATGAAGTCATTTGGAACTGCCTCAGATCACTTGGAGGTTATTCATCTCATCCTACGAACAATCACAACAAACCATAACGCCATCAAATTAGTCGGTGACCTGAACATCTGGTAAAATTACAAGCGTCTAATCCGTCATTAATAATTCAGCCGTCGTCCACTGAAGAATATCCGCGTCCATAATTCAAAGACCTATTCTATATTCCATATAACAGTATTAGCACCAAATTCAAAAAGACAACCATAGTATACATGAACTTAGGCTAGTTTACTGCAAGAGAGAAGCGGTCAACAGTTTTCAATGATGCCGACAAGACATCATTATGTTCCAAAAATATAAAAACCGTATCGCTGATCAGTATTCTTAATCCATAATAATCGTTGTCAAGTCGTCATCTAGAGAATGATGTATCTCAGTCACGCTTTGATTGTGACTGTTCATATGAGCACCATAAGGATCTTGCAGTACATGGGTTCATACGGCCCCTAGACCCGGGTTAAGCGGAAGTTACGAAACGTAACGCCATAGATCTTGCACGCTACGGTGGTATTTTGCTATCAACATGCGATATGTATCGCCAAATCTGAGAAACTTTGAGTGGAGGCGCTTGGTGGAATAGCCCTGTTTTATAAGTGTCTGCAACAATGTGTTGTGGCGTTGATTAAAATCGTCACATTTAACACAGGATCTAGCAAATGCTACTAGGCGAGATATGTATATGCGATATGCAGGTCACACTGGAATATTACTTTCCAGAAAGGGATAGTTTACGATGTCGAAATTGTAATCATCTCTTTTGTCATAAAGTCGACGAGAGAGAATGCTCGCTTCATTTTTATAGAGATATAGATCTAAATATGATGTGCCTGTAGGGCTATCTGTAGTTTCCTTCAAATCCAGTGAAGGTGGATATATATCCTTTACTGCGTCATTTATATAGCGATTATCCACAGCGAGAAGATCGTCTATATAGCGTTTGGTGAATGAGAAGGAACGGGCTTTGAATGGATCGGTTTTGAAAGCGCCTGCACTCCATGCACGTTACCCCGAAAATTAACCAATGACATGACTGTCGAAGGTGTGTTATAGGGGCATTCATTTACACTTATGGCCCAAAGCAGCGATTTATAATGTTGGTGTTTGAAGGTGACATGAATAATAGACTTATACTATGATTGATTGTTTTCAAGTCCATGATGTTTGGTTAAGTTGCAGTAGATCTATGACGAATGAACGCTTCTGTAACTTCATCTGCTGGTGGTGATTTGGTGTTAAATACTCTGCCTCGGGCCGGTACAACCTGTTGGTCTGCTTTTCCTAAGACATGAATTGTCCCTGCTATTGTGCAAAATAGTTAATTGTTTTTCTATGCACTGGATAAACCTTTAACTTTCGCGTATGAGAGATGTGTGGAATATGATGCGATATTAGCGCTAAAGGTATTCGTCTATTTTACAATTATCTGACCGTTTTGGATACTTTCAGAATTCGTCGTCGGTTTGTGAATCCAGGGTATTTTGCAATTTTAATTTATTTTCTTTGACTCGTTGGGTATATAATCGCGTATTCGATTGTATGCGATACTGTTTATCATCTTTCAAAATTCTACACTAGATGGCATACGAAGTTAATTTTTGTCTGTGAGAGATAATAATTAACTTACGCTTGAAGAGATATGTAAATTATAAGATGTGATTTTGACGATTTGAACTCATCTTAACAGATCATTGTGTTTTGGCTGTATAGTACATGGGCCCATGTTATTAGTGGTGACCAGTTTAGAGGGGCGTAACTTCCTGACCAGTCGGAATTTAGATACTGTGAATTTCGTCACCTTGACCGAACAGTAGAGGTCAGTTTTTGGGTGATTGCGTGTTCTGAAACGAACGATAGCGATCTATTTCCCCAAACAGGATTCTATGGTGGTCTAAGCTAGATTTTAATTAACGGAGTTCGATAGAGTATGGCACCCTTAATTAAATATTGACAAACGCACGTGGGCTCTTGAGAATGGGCAAGTCGCATGTAAATTAATAGTAAATCACCACGTGGTATGGTAATATCTAGCCGCGATTGGGTAGTGTTATTTGTGAGTCAATCTGTCTGTAGTTAGACTTTAAGATCACGTCTCCCTTGGAGCGCATGCGTGTTTCATTGTACGAAGAAGAGAATGATTTTTCATCTGGCTTCTGGGAACTACTCAGCGTTTGACATTAGATTGTGATTTGGTTGTAATGTCGACGTCTGTCAGCGAATAATCACCAACCTCAAGGGGGATTCTGGAATCGTTTCGATAAAGGTTACATATGAGGACCCTTCAGGTGAGATTACGCCGCAGGTCCCATAATTTCGTAATCACCTGTCAAAAACTCACGGATGACTCGTCTGTGCTAGGCTGTGTGAATGTTCACCAAGCCACTCAACAACTGTAGCAAGTATATTCTTCTATTACACAGGAAACGGGGTATACGTCTTCCGGCCAATAACGTTAAAGATCTGAAAGAATTTATCTGCGTCAAGGAAAGACCAGGAGACTTTCTGAAGTTTCTCAGCACATTTGATGTCTTCTTGCCATGTATAGCGTGAGTCTATATACATTTTGAAAATATTGAATGGTCTCGAGGGGTAAATGGATCTCTATTGGATATGGAAGCCATCATTACCCATGCACTATGGTCAATATCCAGCTAGATCAAGTACTTTTACGGTAATTTCAGCCACACCGTTTATGATCAGTCACATATGTACCAGTGCGAAATCTGCATTATATGTTGAGAACTAAAATTTCGAGACGCAAACTGGAAAGGTGTCTTAGGGAAGAGGAGGGAAACAGTTTTGGATGTGGATGAAGCCCTCAAGACAAACGACGCTCATTATCCTTATCGTTTAATCTCGGTTCGACCCCAGCTGGTCCATGTGTGAAAGTTTGTCAGTTACTTGCCGAAGGGCGGTGGTTCTCTCCGGATTCTTCGGCTTCCTCCACCAACCAAACTGACTGTCACCATATGAGTGAAACAAACTTGAGTGTGACATTAAGCTAAATCCCCCCCCCCCCCACCTAATTTAATCTCGTATAACATTTCAACGCAGTCCAGTCATTTGACAAGATGCAGAGCAAGTGAAAATTGCAGCGTGATTCAGTACAATATTTATACATGGCCATACATATTTAGCATTCTATTTCGTTTGTTTTATTTCCAGTGGGGACCAGGAAGCTATTTGGCGAATGGCGTACGAGTTCTGTAAAGATTCCTCCGAGCATGACGTCAGATATGTTGAGGCACGATACAGTCCTCACTTCTTAGCCAATGACAGCGCAGTGCCGCCATTTGCAAAAGCTAGAGGAAATCTCAGCGCACGAAGTGTCGTTGAGATCGTTTCGGCCGCGTTCAAACAGGCATCCCACGATTTTGGAATCGTCGCCAAATCTATAATTTGTTGTATCATAAATAGACCAGGTAAGTGTGATCGTAGATGCAGTTTACTTTTAATTAAACGTTGTGAACATGTGAACATTTTAGATTATACGAGTTAGTATTTAACCGTCGTCCACAAAATAATTTCCGATACGAGACCTGTTTATGAATTCCACTGTGACAGAATCAAGATGTGGAAGTTATTTGAAAACTTTAAAGCGATATGTTGTCTTGAAGTCTATGAGACTCCAAATTTCACCAACAGGTATACCACTCGATATGACAAATGCTAGTAATGTTTTTGAATAGTTATATGTATGTAGATGTTATCCATATGTAATAACCTTTGAAGATCGGTAGCTTAATTAACCCTACCTGGCCTGGTGGCGGGCCGAAATGGTATCCCTACCAAACTTTCTGCCCTATCTCCGGAACGACAAAAATGGAGAGCTAACCTCCTTGACTTTATAGTTTATCATATTGGGGTCATTTTGAGCCTATTTGCATAACCCCCCGAGCAGAGGAACATGGGTAAATTCAAGATGGCGGCCACGTGGGGTACCAGAAAAGTGATGTTTTTGTCATATTTTTTCAAAATTTCTGCTTTTCCACGACGAAAAGTGGGCAAAAACTATTTTATTTCGCATCACATTAATATTTACAAATTTATCATGCAGTTTTTGCGGAGAAATTGCATAAATAAAAAAATCGGAAAATCCGACCGAAAAATGCCGTTTTTTAAAATGACGTCACTGTGACGTCATCAAAGCGGCCATCTTGGATTTGGGTATAGTGTGGTAAGTTTTAGTCCCCTTGCTCAAGGGGTAAAAAAAAATAACCAGGGAGGCCATTTCCTCCCCCCCCCCCCCGGGCCAGGATACGTCCCAAGAAGCCCAGGCCAGATAGGGTTAAGGGTACATAAGAGTTCGACACCACGTGGAAAATTATATATTTTATAGTTTCCGTTATTTTAATTTGTTTCCAGTCTTGCTTGTAATGCTTGGGGTATCAAATTCGGTTCATATTCTGTAAGCGATATTCGAGTGCCAATGTTAACCATGTGTAGTAACCGTAGTATATCCGTAGCTTAAGGCTTGTTATAGTATAATTTCCGAACCCTACCTCTTTCTGTATTCTCAACCCAAATTTGCGGATTGGGTATATGGTCTCCCGATATTTCCATTATGGCTAGGAGCTGAAAAGTACCAACCCATGTCCTTCTTTACTTGAGCATCCATTGGAACTATCATCTGATGCTTTGATGACGTCCCCGTGACGTATGGATACTGAAGAGCAGTTTTTGATCAAATTTTGCGGTTATATTATTTTTCCATATTCACTTGGACCAAACTTTCCGTGCTATCTCCGGAACGACAAAAAATGGAGAGCTGAAACTCCGTGACTATAGCTTATCATATTGGGGTCATTTTGAGCCGATTTGCATAATCCCCCAAGCAGAGGATCATGGGTATATTCAAGATGTTTTCGTCATATTTTTTTTTAAATTTCTGCTTTTCCGCGACGAAAAGTGGGAAAAAACTATTTTATTTCACATCACATTCATATTTACTAATTTATCATGCAGTTTTTGCGGAGAAATGGCACAAATAAAAAAATTCGGAAAATGCCATTTTTGAAAATGACGTCACAGCGACGTCACCAAAGCGGCCAGTAGTAGAATAAAGACGGCACAGCGCATATTTTGACGAGTGCGCAGGTGTTTCTGCGCAGATTTGTGGCGGAAGTGTGGCGGGGTTTCCCAGTGGGGGATTCCCCAGTGGGGGTTTCCCAATGACGATCACGTGATCAAGGCATGTCTAGACTTGTTCTGGGTTGTACAGTTCTGCCATACGGAGGATGGGTACTAGTATTTCGCTGACGTCCTAAACATAATCTATAGGTGTTGTGGCGGCTGATGTGGGTGGTGGAGGTGGTGGGACCAAAATGGCGGCTTGTGGGTGGTGGTGGAGGTGGTGGGACCAAAATGGCGGCTTGTGGGTGGTGGAGGTGGTGGGACCAAAATGGCGGCTTGTGGGTGGTGGTGGAGGTGGTGGGACCAAAATGGCGGCTTGTGGGTGGTGGTGGAGGTGGTGGGACATCATAAACTTAATCTATACGTGTTGGACGAGTCTTCACTCACCGTATACACGCAGCTCAATTAAACATAATCTACAGGTGTTGTACCATGTTAATAGGATCAGTCTAGCATCTGTATCACCCTAGGGTCGAGTGTTTATTGTCCCGTGTATCTCCGCAAGAAAACAACAAACAAAATGGCGGCTCCAGGATGGTGTGGGGATGCCCTTTCCATATCACGGCGTCGACCGTAGCGCCATCTGCACACATTGACGCAAGGGAGACAACTCGTGTGGCCTAAGGATATGGAAATAGCCGTGTTGGAGCTAGGGGAGCCACAAATGGTCCAATGGGATCGAGTGAGGTATCAAAGTGAAGCTTATGTGAAGGGGCATCTGACTCGACTAGTGGGTTGAAATATCGCCATTCTGCGCATGCGCGGTGGCCCAAGGGTATGGAAATAGCCGTTTTGGAGCTAGCGAAGCCAATAATGGTCCAATGGGATCGAGTGAGGTATCAAAGTGAAGCTTATGTGAAGGGGCATCTGACTCGACTAGTGGGTTGAAATAGCGTCATTCTGCACATGCGCGGTGGCCCAAGGGTATGGAAATAGCCGTGTTGGAGCTAGGGGAGCCACAAATGGTCCAATGGGATCGAGTGAGGTATCAAAGTGAAGCATTCGTGAAGGGGCATCTGATGAGTTGGGTGTGGGGTTGAACTATCGGCATTCTGCGCATGCACGGTGGCCCAAGGGTATGGAAATAGCCGTGTTGGAGCTAGGTGAGTCCCTAGTGGGCCGATGGGGCCGAGTGAGGTATCAACGTGAAGCATTCGTGAAGGGGCATCTGATGGACTGGGCGTGGGGTTGAAATATCGACATTCTGCGCATGCGCGCTGGCCCAAGGGTATGGAAATAGACGTTTTGAGAGCTAGGGGAGCCACTAATAGTCCAGTGGGGTCATATGAGGTATCCATGTGAAGCATTCGTGAGAGGGCATCTCATGGACTGGGTGTGGGGTTGAAATATCGGCATTCTGCGCATGCGCGGTGGCCCAAGTGTATGGAAATAGACGTTTTGGTATCTAGGGGAGCCCCTAATGGACCGATGGAGTTGTATGAGGTATCCATGTGAAGCATTCGTGAAGGGGCATCTGATGGGTTGGGTGTGCGGTAGGAATATCATTCTGCTCATGCGCAGACGCAATGCGGAGCTCTCGTCCGATAAGAAGCGAGTATTTCAAATCCGTCACACAGCTCTCAGCCGATCAGAAGCGAGTATTTTGACCCGGTGCATTATGGGCCATATCCAAGATGGCGGCACGTATGTTCAAGATGGCGGCACATCCGGTGTCGAAAACTGGGCATTTCGTCGGGATGTGGTCACCTAGTGTCGAAAACTGGACCTTGTATGGGTCCTGCTAGACGTTTTGACGCCATGATATAGACCGGAGAGAGAGAGAGAAAACAACAACAACAAGGATGACACATGAGGGAACAACAACAACAACAAGTTTTTTTTTCATATAGTTTATTTTCCCCTCCATCATAACATACCCACGCTGGGGAGCCGCGTTGGGTATGTTTACAATTCAAGAAAGTCTCTTGTCCAATCAGAGACCGCCATTTGCATCTGTCCTATTCGTTCCTGTCCGTTAGATGTATTCTTGTCCAATCAGAAGTCGCCATTTCAGAGAGTTCCTTCTTCGGTCATGTTCATTCTGAACCGTTTATTCTAACCATCGTCGGACAGGCCTGGATATTCTTCGGGCAGCATGTCCTGAAACAGTTGTTTGCGCATTCTGATCGCATTTTCCAGGGCCTCGGTGGGTGGTAAACCCATATCCTCTTCCAAGTGACGCTTGGTCTTCATGATGGACCTGTGCGTGGGTCCCCTTTCATTTCAAGCGGTAGTAAGGTATACTGTTCATAGATCGCCATGGCTGTTTTCCTGATGCGGGGGCGCATTTGGGTGTACGTCTGTTGTAAATTATCCTCTCCGGCGTCCTCGATCGCTTCAGCGTGAGTATTGATAGCTGCTGTCACAATACGATCCCAGAAGGTAGGTTCTGCTTCACTTTCCTGGGATGAAGGCTGATTCTCTGAGGTCAAGCTTTCCATATCAGTAGATAGACTGTCAGCCATCTTGGATTCGGTATCAGTCGATGCACTCTCATCAATCTCTGTATCAGTATCTGCCTCAACGGGCTCCTCGGCGTCTTCAGTCCCATGTATATTTTTCTGGTGTTGCATCATATCGTAATGTCTGGTGAACGTGCGTTCACACTCAGAACATGTATAAGCCATGTTGACGGTTGAACGTCGACTGTGCGTGTTTTGGGAATACGCTCGCTTTTATAGACAGTAACGCCCATCAACGCTTAGCTCAACGCTTCAACGTCCTGGTGAATTAGCTCAGAAGCTCTGATTTCATGGAATTGACACCAATTCATCGAAATGCAGTGACGCCCGTCAACGCCCGTCGTTACGCCTTAACGCTCGTCTCAACGCTTTAACACACTTTCTTAATGCTTTAACGTTGTTTAATGATGCGTTCGAACAAATGTTTCTTTTGTGCTATTGCTCTGACATACGCCGCTTTCCAGTTCATGCCCGAGGTTTTCAACATCGACGCTGTTCTTTCAATTTCCATATGGACTGGATCCTTATCCAACAATTTCATATGGGTCAGTAAGTCGACATACTGCTGACGTAAAGCCCGTCGTAGTCTGGGTGCCAATCTGTTATGGGCTAAAATTGCAGCTTCCTCTTTCGAATACCCTTTGCGTTGAAACTTGTTTCCCGTGGCCTCCAACATCCCGCCCATCTCGGCGTCCATACTTTCTTTGAAAAATCCTTCCATAGCCTCGAGTTCACATTATGTTCTTCAACCTCGGGTTGGGCCTTCACGGCTGGGTGATATTCCAGGACTGATGGTATGAAGCGGACCCGCTGTATGGGGGTGGGCTTCTGCTGCTGCTCTGCCAGGAGTGCACTCGGCGGATGGTGTAGGGGTATATGCCGTTGTGGTGATTCCTCGCCGGGTAACAGGTGGGTCGTCAGCCGACGATCTTCGGGGTATGGGCTTTTAAATCTACGAACAGGTAGCCGTACGGACGAATTGTCGCTTCTTGAAACGCCCGCATAAAATGGTCAATGTTCTGAGGATAAAACCGACTACCAAACACACGGATTTGTGCTCTATCAATGGGATTGGAGAACAACACAAAGTATTGGCAGTTCAAGGCAATATCTCTGGACGCCTTCCCTTGAGGAAAGAGATTCTGAGTCAAATAGATGACGGACAGATTTCGATGATGGGACCCTTTGGTGAATAGGTCGGCGATTTTCGAATTGTCCTTGGCCGCACTCATCAGATCATCGAGCACTACCACGTTGGTCTGCTCGGAATCGAAGTAATAGGGTTCGTCTATGTCGTGAGGAATTCCTGGAACAAAGCTCACATTCTGTAGTCGTGCAGTTTCGTAGGCGGGCTGCCATTGGCTATAACACCAAACAACACGTGTCGGAGCTGGGGTTGCCACACCTTCCTCTAAGAACTTCATCACCCAGGACGTCTTTCCACACCCCGTAGGGCCGCTCACCGTCATCGTATAAGGGTGCTCTAATACTGTCGTGTGTGACGTAGGTGTTGATCGTTCCTCGCGCGTACTTTGAATTTGCACGTTATCGGGACTCCGTTCCTTGAGATGGCTTCGCTGTATATGTCTACGTAGATTAAATGGCGTGGAAAATGACTTCGAACACAAGTGACATGCGTAAACCATGGCTCTCATCTCCACGGACACCAGGCGTATAATGAAGCTTTCACAGATGCATGTGTGTGTTTATATGCAAGAGCTCTTGGAGCTCCGGAGCTCATGGAACTCGGAGCTCCGGAGCTCCGACGCCACCACCGGGCGTTGACGGGCGTTGCTACAAGAGAACTCGGAGCTCCGGAGCTCCGGAGGTCACTTCCGCTTCCGTTCACGTGACCGGAACTGACCTTTGACCCCGGCACGCAAAGGTTTCCACCGCGGTGGAAACCTTTACACCGCGCGCGCCGCTGTTTCAGGACATCCTGCCCGAAGAATATCCAGGCCTGTCCGACGATGATTAGAATAAACGGTTCAGAATGAACATGACCGAAGAAGGAACTCTCTGAAATGGCGACTTCTGATTGGAGAAGAATACATCTAACGGACAGGAACGAATAGGACAGATGCAAATGGCGGTCTCTGATTGGACAAGAGTCTTTCTTGAATTGTAAACATACCCAACGCGGCTACCCCAGCGTGGGTATGTTATGATGGAGGGGAAAATAAACTATATGAAAAAAAAATATGTTGTTGTTGTTCCCTCATGTGTCATCCTTGTTGTTGTTGTTTTCTCTCTCTTTCTCCGGTCTATATCATGGCGTCAAAACGTCTAGCAGGACCCATACAAGATCCAGTTTTCGACACTAGGTGACCACATCCCGACGAAATGGCCAGTTTTCGACACCGGATGTGCCGCCATCTTGAACATACGTGCCGCCACCTTGGATATGGCCCATAATGCACCGGGTCAAAATACTCGCTTCTGATTGGCTGAGAGCTCTGTGACGGATTTGAAATACTCGCTTCTGATTGGACGAGAGCTCCGCATTGCGTCTGCGCATGCGCAGAATGATATTCCTACCGCACACCCAACCCATCAGATGCCCCTTCACGAATGCTTCACATGGATACCTCATACAACTCCATCGGTCCATTAGGGGCTCCCCTAGATACCAAAACGTCTATTTCCATACCCTTGGGCCACCGCGCATGCGCAGAATGCCGATATTTCAACCCCACACCCAGTCCATGAGATGCCCCCTCACGAATGCTTCACATGGATACCTCATATGACCCCACTGGACTATTAGTGGCTCCCCTAGCTCTCAAAACGTCTATTTCCATACCCTTGGGCCACCGCGCATGCGCAGAATTTCGATATTTCAACCCCACGCCCAGTCCATCAGATGCCCATTCACGAATGCTTCACGTTGATACCTCACTCGGCCCCATCGGCCCACTAGGGACTCACCTAGCTCCAACACGGCTATTTCCATACCCTTGGGCCACCGCGCATGCGCAGAATGCCGATAGTTCAACCCCACACCCAACCCATCAGATGCCCCTTCACGAATGCTTCACATGGATACCTCACTCGATCCCATTGGACCATTTGTGGCTCCCCTAGCTCCAACACGGCTATTTCCATACCCTTGGGCCACCGCGCATGCGCAGAATGACGCTATTTCAACCCGCTAGTCGAGTCAGATGCCCCTTCACATAAGCTTCACTTTGATACCTCACTCGACCCCATCGGACCATTATTGGCTTCGCTAGCTCCAAAACGTCTATTTTCATACCCTCGGGCCACCGCGCATGCGCAGAATGGCGATATTTCAACCCCACACCCACCCCATCAGATGCCCCTTCACATAAGCTTCACTTTGATACCTCACTCGACCCCACTGGACCAATAGTGGATTCGCTAGCTCCAAAACGGCTATTTCCATACCCTTGGGCCACCGCGCATGCGCAGAATGCCGATATTTCAACCCCACATCCACCCCATCAGATGCCCCTTCACATAAGCTTCACTTTGATACCTCACTCGATCCCATTGGACCATTTGTGGCTCCCCTAGCTCCAACACGGCTATGTCCATACCCTTAGGCCGCACGAGTTGTCTCCCTTGCGTCAATCTGTGCAGATGGCGCTACGGTCGACGCCGTGATGTGGGAAGGGCGTACCCACACCATCCTGGAGCCGCCATTTTGTTTGTTGTTTTCTTGCGGAGATACACGGGACAATAAACACTCGACTCTAGGGTGGTACAGATGCTAGACTGATCCTATTAACATGGTACAACACCTATAGATTATGTTTATTACTAGGACGTCAGCGAAATACTAGTACCCATCCTCCGCATGGCAGAACTGTACAACCCAGAACAAGTCTAGACATGCCTTGATCTCTCACTCGATGCCGCCATTTTGGTCCCACCACCACCACCACCCACAAGCCGCCATTTTGGTCCCACCACCTCCACCACCACCCACAAGCCGCCATTTTGGTCCCACCACCTCCACCACCCACAATCCGCCATTTTGGTCCCACCACCTCCACCACCACCCACAAGCCGCCATTTTGGTCCCACCACCTCCACCACCCACATCAGCCGCCACAACACCTATAGATTATGTTTATTACTAGGACGTCAGCGAAATACTAGTACCCATCCTCCGTATGGCAGAACTGTACAACCCAGAACAAGTCAGGACATGCCTTGATCACGTGATCGTCATTGGGAAACCCCCACTGGGAAACCCCGCCACACTTCCGCCACAAATCTGCGCAGAAACACCTGCGCACTCGTCAAAATATGCGCTGTGCCGTCTTTATACTACTACTGCGGCCATCTCGGACTTTTTTACATTTTCTGGTAGAGCGTGACCCAAGGGTATAGTGTGGTAAGTTTCAGCCCCCTAGATCAAGGGGTAAGAAAAATAATTAGGGCGGGCCATTTCGCCCCCCCCCCCCCTCCCCTCCCCCGGCCTGGACAGATCCAAAAAAGCCCAGGCCAGATAGGGTTAAGAACATTGCATTACAGGTTATATCACCCCACCTCCTTCACCCCACCTCCTTCACCAAGCAGGATAAATGCTTCTATACCGCAACTCTGAGAAGAAACTTTGCTGCATTCGTGCCAACAGCAAGTCCATACCATTAGTGCCACCGATTCTAGCAGTCGCCTTGTAGCAACTACTAATGACACAATTGTCGCAGTTGCCAGCTACTGTCGTAATTGTCGTAAATATTAATGACACAATTACGACAATTGATCATTTGTGGTTGCTGTTGCAAGTATATCAAAGATTTAGTCATACATCATGTGTGATATATTCTTTCCTCAAATAATTACTGGTCTCCAGTTGTGACAATAAGCGTCAACGTACTGGCTACTATTTTTTGTTAGTGACATAGTCACCAGCTATTGCTACAACGCAGTTGTGACATTAGCTGGCGACCTGACAACTGCTACATCGCCCGGGACCGCGGTGTGAACCAGCAAACATACGAGAAAAATCACTCTCATAGGCGCGTTACACTGTTACTTGATCAATGAATAAATGACGACAAGTATGTGAGCAGCATGGGTGTTGTACCATGTGTCTGTTGCCATGAGGGGAAGATTAATTTCCTTGACATAATGGCTGTACCTGGATAGTCACACATGTCCAGTTAATCATATCGCAGTTAGTTATATTGTCGCTATATGGCAGAAATAGCGCTGGACGCGACGTTGAACCCTAACACACTCACTAGTGTTGAGTAGGTTGGATGGTTATAAACGGGTTTGCAGATGTATCTTGGTCAATAATGCCATCGGGTTGTAGTGACACTTCTTAAGGCCATACGTTCCTCCTCGCAGGCTTTCATACTTCCGTTGCGCGGTGCTCGTTTGAGTGAACTCCTTGTCAGTTTGACCACACCTGTACCCGAAAATCGACCTTTCTTGCATGCGCAAGGACAGTTTCAAGAAATTACCCTTTTTCTGGGACCTACAAACACGCTCACCGCTCTCGAACAATGAGTTGGAGGGAGTTCTACTTTTTTCCAGCGGTTTTAACTTAGATAAGATGTTTTTTACTGCCTAGAATGGTCACCAGAGGTACTCAAGTTTTGTGAGGAGTTCCGTGATGACGGGGTTGTAGGTATAGACCTGGCGGCCGGCGAACACTCCAGTCCAGCCGATACAGAATTTCCACGCCACCTGGAGGCGTTCAGGGTGAGTCAAGACGATCGATGTACGCGTGGCACCAAAGCTGAATCTTCATTTACGCTAGATCCACTGTCAGAAGAATTAGGTCAAACTGACCAGGTATTTTTGTGTTTCGACGTCACGGATCCAAAGATTTTGGGTCAAATTTCATTTTGAACTATCTATTTTGAGTCAGTCACGTCTATACCTAGCCCTCCTGACAGTGTCGGGATATTTAAAACGAAAAGGCAAGAATATGCTGGGGAAGGGAGGGGTGGCGATTGAAAGACAGTGAAATCGCGACTAAAGCGAGATGGCGACACAGCCATGTTGCGATGCAGTGAGAGAGTGGTATTGTGAGATTACAACAGTGCGATAGAGCGAGATTATAACAGTTCGATAGATCGAGATAGTGGGATAGCGACAGATCGGGAGAACATCGTCGGTGGAGAACACGAATTCGTAGTGGCAACGAAGATGAAAATTATTCTGGTTGCGTTACGTGCATAACCTCTTAGGAGTATAAATTTCTAGAGGTAAACCAGATTTGTTGTCTGCAAGTAAGCTCCAAATTATATACCTGTACTACTTTTATCCTTCTTACAATTAAATACATGGCAGTGTGACTAAAGTCACAGGACCTATGAAGTAGGGTTTGATATGATTTAAGTGTGTACCTTGACCTAAGACTGACCATTTCCATGGTCGTAGACATTGAGACATGTTTTCCCCAATTTCGAGGTTTCTAGGTTACCTAATTAGGTCAGAAATTGGATCAGAAAGTAGGTCACATAGACCTTGACCCAATTAGGTCAGATTACACTACAAGCGTCTAGTCCGTCATTCATAATCCAGCCGTCGTCCATTAGAGAATATCCGCGTCCATAATCCAAAGACCTATTCCATTTCCATATAACAGTATTAGCACCAAATTCAAAAAGACAAAGTATACATAAACATAGGCTTGTTTCCTGCAAGAGAGAAGCGGTCAACAGTTTTCAATGATACCGGCAAGACATCATGATGTTCCAAAATATCAAATCCGTATCGCTGATCAGTATTCTTAATCCATAATATTCGTTATAGAGTCGTCATCTAAAATGATGTACCTCAGTCACGCTTTGATTGTGCCTGTTCATATGAGTACCATGAGGATCTTGAAGTACATGGGCTCATACGGCCCCTAGCCCCGGGTTAAGCGGAATTAGACACATGTTACGAAACGTAGCCCCATAGATCTTGCACGCTTAGATCTTGCATAGATTAGACATTGACCTAATTAAGCGCATTTCCATGGTGTTAGGAGGCATAAGGACATGTTTTTGTCAATTTCGAGGTTTATAGATCACCTAAGTAGGTCAGATTTTCATCAAAAGTAAGTCAGCTCAGAACTTGCTGGTAACAGTCCTCTAATGCACGTTCATGCCAAAAATCAAAGTTCAAATGTCAATGGTTCTTATTTTGCCGGAGAAAGGATTCGGATGAACTGACTGACTCACTCATTACCGGACAATTTGCAAATGAGAGCCTACTTCGTAGGAATTACGTCTGTTTTTCTAGATATTCTTGAAGACTTCTGTTGTACTTTCAGCAAGCCCATCAGATGGGGATACACAGAACAGTTCACGCCGGAGAAGTTGGAGATTCAGAATCTGTACACAGGGTGAGTTTGCTGTGAGCGTGGTTGGGTGAATGTAGTTGATATGGATAGTGTACTTGTTGTAATCATACTACAAACTGACTCATCAAGCTGTACATTGACTCACCATGATGTACGTTGACTCACCATGATGTACGTTGACTCACCATGATGTAGGCCTTCATGGACTCACCATGATGTATAGGAGATGGTACGATAAGGCGGCAGTTTGGCCTGTACCTTTTGTAATGGAAACTATATGTACACAATATGTGAATGTTCTAGCTCGATTGCGTTATGATTATAGTTTTGGCACGAAATAGAAATTCGCAGCATGTGCTATTTCGTGAATTAAAAAGGTTTAATGGAGTCATTTAAACACACATTTACACGCTTAAAAGTAAAGTGTTGAAGATTCAACACTTTTGTTTTAAGCGTGTAGACACGTAGGTCCTGTTAAACCAAAGAGATATAATGCCACAAAAAAAAGTTGGACCATTCTTGTCTAACTGTGCGTTTGAATGACTCGATTTAGACTTTTTTCACGAAATAGCACATAACGCAGCTTTCAATTTCATGTCATAACTGTAATCATAACGCAATGAAGCTGTAATTTATGCATTAGGGGACTGTTACGAGCAAGTTCCGAGATGACCTACTTTTGGTGAAAATTTTACCTACTTACGAGCAAGTTCCGAGATGACCTACTTTTGGTGAAAATTTTAACTACTTAGGTGGGGAAAAATTACTGGTGATTCTGACTTGATGATTCTGACTGTGCCCATCTTAACCCTATCTGGCCTGGGCTTTTTGGGACCTGTCGTGGCCTGGGGGGGGGGGGGATCGAAATGCCCCCCCCCCTAATTATTTTTCTTACCCCTTGAGCTAGGGGGCTGAAAACATGGCCGCTTTGATGATGTTAAAGTGACGTCATTTTCAAAAACGGCATTTTTTGGTCGATTTGTCGGTCTGATTTTTCGAATTTTTTATTTATGCAATTTCTTCGCAAAAACAGCATGATAAATTAGTAAATATTAATGTGATGTGAAATAAAATAATTTTTGCCCACTTTTCATCGCAGAAAAGCAGAAATTTGAAGAAATATGACAAAAACATCACTTTTCTGGGACCCCACATGGCCGCCATCTTGAATTTACCCATGATCCTCTCCTCGGGGGGACATGCAAATAGGCTCAAAATGGCCACAATACGATAAACTATAAAGTCACGGAGTTTCAGGCTCTCTATCTTTTTGCCGTTTAGGAGATAGCGCAGAAAGTTTGGTAGGGGGGGGCGGGGCATTTACCCCCACCAAACTTTCTGGTGGAGTGGTGGAGTGGAGGGGTCCCAGATTTCAGCGCGGAGTTAGTCACAATGCCATGTCTTATTTACTGCATGTAAAGACTAACTGATTCCTTGAAAAGTTCAGCTAGTCCTACACAGAAAAAAAAATCCTCAAAAATTTAAGGAATATTCCGCGACTATTACACCAGCGGAATATTCCTCAACGTAACTAAGGAATATTCCTTAGAATGTTAAGAAATTTCCTTAACATGCTATGGGATATTCCTTATTGAATTTTAAGGAATATTTCGCTGATGTAATAGTCGGGAAATATTCCTTAAATTTTTAGGAATGGTTTTGGCAGTGTATATAAACGTCAAATTGGATTAATAGCATCCAGATAGTGATTGAAATGGGAGACGATTTACCGTAAAGTTTCTAGAGTGTTTATCAGTGTGCCACTTCTTGCAGGCTGTTGATTTGTTCTATGCCGAGAGGATTGGCCATGGCTACCATGTATTAGACGACCCTGTACTATACCAAGATCTACAAGAAAGAAAAGTTCACTTTGAAGTTTGTCCCAACTCCGCCATTTTAACAGGAGCTTTCCCAGAAGCGGCTCATGATTCATCGTTACATGTTGCAAAAAGGTGAGCAACATAAGATAATAGAAAGAAAGAAATCATGATAGCCCTGTCATATACACTCTCAGAAATATTCAGGTAAAAGTCCTGAACAGATCAGGTTGTATATCCAGAGATATCCAATTTCAGGGATTTTGGCTGAAATTCAGGGCTGATTACCTGAATTTCAGGAAAAAGATCAATTATATTTGTTCATAAATGACGAGAAATTACGTCAAAACACCTTTGAAAGTCAGCGAAATTCAGGTGTTTTGGGTAAAACACGGTCAGCTGCACACCAGCGGTTGTTTCTGATTGGCCGAAAGCTAATATGCAGAGCATTGACCGCTGACATACACATTGGTCGGCTTAGCACAGTTAAGGATGTCCGCTGGTGGTAAATCGAAGTAATTAACTTTTTGAATAATGTGTGTTGTTGCATTCATAATTGTGTAATATGAGGGAAAACAAAGGAAAAAATATAGGTTGGTGTGCATTTTTTAGCTGTAGGCAACGTTGAGTGGGCTGACCCATGCTCAATTTGATAAGCCAGAAAGCATAGGGAATAGCCCTAGTTTTGAAGCATATTCATGAAAAATTCATATAAATAGTATTTAACTTTTTCTTATATTCTAACTGTTTGCAGATAATCACAATGTCTATCAAAATTAAGCAAATTAGATGGAGGTTGGTGTGTAAAATTCTCGGCTGGAAGGCTTTTAAAGGAAATCCCCATCTCTTAACCTAGGGAAGGGAGTCATGTGATGTCCTACTTGTTCAAAATTACAGATCTACCACACCTCTTGGATGATACGAAAGTTATTCATACCTCTATATTTTGTAAGCCCAGGCGATATCTGTTACCGAGGTGGTATGAAAACCTGTAAGTTTTATCAGATTTCTCGAGTCTGTTCTCCGCCGAATGAAGGCCGAACAGAATCCGGTAAACATTTGCGTACACTTCGCCATCCATAAGATGGCTTGCGAATCGTATGTCTCCATTTTCGCGGAGCGATATTCAGTACTTCACCGGATTCTGTTCGACCTTCATACGGCGGAGAACAGACCCGAGAAATCTGATAAATTACAGGTTTTCATACCACTTCTGAAACAGATATTGCTTGGGCTTACAAAATATATAGGTATGTAAAACTTTCGTATCATCCAAGAGGTGCGGTGGATCTGAAATTTTGAACAAGTATTTCATCACATGACTCGAAAATGGCGAGTTACGTTGGGGTTACGTCGGTAGATTTTAGCTGATTGGCTGACGAAGTTACGTGGTATTGATTTATGGAAATTCCCTCCTGCAGTTGCCGAAAGTAGGCTGAACGTGGATACACGTACACGATCCTAGGGTCAGTCTTACCGCGTATAGATGACCGAGATGGTTACAGGTTGTCCGGTAAAGTACCGGATATCGCTCCGCGATAATGGAGGCACACGATTCGCAAGCTATCTTATGGATGGCGAAGTGTACGCAAATGTGAGGAGACACTCGCCCGCTATGGTTTATTGCAGGAAAATTGGCGGTTGTTAGATTAACAACGTTCATAAAGTCAGACCGCGGTTCGCAGTTCGCAGTTCGTTATTCGAGGGAACCAGCAATTATTGCTACAGATATGGAAATCTGTGATTTTTTTTATCATGAGTATTTTGAACTACAAGCTCTGCATAGCAAGAGAGAATGTCATGCTCTATATCTTTGCATATTCAAATCCCAAATCTGACGCCAGGGGGCGCTGTATAGGGGCGCTGCTATGAGTCGCTGAATGACTGACGAATAACGAATGCGAACCGCTGTCTAATTTTATGAACGTAAACATACACAGTCACTGGCCCAAAGACTACACAGTACAAACACGGTACACTTTGCGATAATCACCACATTATCTGTTTATCTTTAGTACGATTTTGAGAATGATCTCGCATAAAATAAAATGGACGGTTGAACTTTCAGTGTTCTGAGTTTCTTCCCGTTTTTATGAGTTCAATCGACGAAATAATGTACAGGTCAAATTGCAAAACTTTCCAGCAAACATGTCTAAAAGACAGTACTTCTTTCACCGAACATTCACCTTCTTTCAAACAAGCCTTCCAACAAAAGTGGTATAATACCTACATTGTTTCAACCAAAAAAATGCTTTGTCTACCTTGAAGCTCTACATAGAGAAGACGTGAAAATAGTCGCTTTCACGATAAACCGTCTAAAATAGCCATATTTTGCACTATATGTCTAGTCGATCCAGAATCAGTTCAAAACCTACAGCACATGTTATCACGTGACCAAACAATGAGGTCACGACGCAGATGGTGGTATTCTCCATACTGTCGCCATCAGATTCCAAATATGATTTTGGACCTCCTGGATTATTCAAACTGTATCATAATCATTATGTCCTAATCATATGCGATCAGCTATCACGATACTGAACTTTGTTATTATACTATTTATTTTTCCGCCTTCGTCAAGTGTATCGTTTTTGGACCAAGTGTATCGATTTCGGGCAGTTCTTTCCCTTCATGCATGTGGCGCTGCACTTCTAAATTTACGATGTCCGTAAATACTAAATGTGTTTTTTACCGAACAAATCGTCAACCTAATTGATTTCAGAATTGCAAGTTAGAAATAAGGGATAATGGCTTCCCACGCGTAGCGGAAATCGAAAATTATATCGTTTTTGGACCAGTGGTTGTACTTGTCAGTGACATTGTTTGACCTCCGCGAATTGCCAAGAAACCTGACGAAATGAAATTAGGTCATACGACTAAGAAAGTCTACCCGCTGCTTAGATTTAACTCATTAACCTCTCGTAGAACACTGGAGTTGAATATTGTCTATATCCACAGGCACATATATAAGCATGGTGATGGGAGTGGTATGTTTTGGTATTTATCTCTCAGCGAAGCGCCATCTGTGGAGGGATTGTGGCTGGTACACTCACGTGCCATAATGCAGTTCAAAAAATGGCCGACTTTGATAGCAGAACATTATTGGCATGCAAAGATGCAGGATGTTTTAGGGTGAATCATTGAATCTAATATCCTCCAAAATCGTGGGATGTGAATATATGCCATGGCTCTTAATAAATATATAACATTTGAAGAAGAATTATAATTATGAATTTTGATCGCTTCTGGCTGATAGGGGATTTACATTTCAAAGAAACTGGGAAATTTTGATCTTTACAAAATCCTGATAAAGGACATGTAAAGTTTTAATTTCTTTAATTTGGTGTCTTGAAACTGATGCTGAATGACCCACACTGAGAACATTTCATATTGTTGGACTGTGTCAATCGTGAAAAAGCTCCATGAAATCACTACGGATTTGACTCGGAGAGGTTCATAATGCAAAATTACTTTTCCAGCCACTGCATTTTCATATTATCAAGTGGAAGATAATTCTTTCAGCTTTACAGAACTCTAAACTTTATATGCATCTGTTCAATAGAAGTCATTATTTT
>JAVTVY010050870.1:0-27366 GCA_036873755.1 Hanleya hanleyi
GCAAGGAAAAAGTGGAGTGTCCAGTTTTATATAGTCTTCGCACCCTTTCCGAACCTGCTCCTTTAGTAAATACAGCAAGCATTCATGTTCTCTTTCGGTATATGTAATACTGGAGAGGGTATATGGAGATCTCAAATAACCAGGCACCACATCCAAGGATCACGGGTACTGACATTGTGTAAAAGAGAAAGACCAAATCTAAGTCAGCTGTGTGGCGAGAGATTATCCTGTGGTGGTAAAGTAACATAGAAAGGACCGATTGACCTAAAAAAATTGCATATGACCTCTGTGACGTCACTTCCGAAGTGTCATTTGACCCTGCGTATGCGCACAATCAGTTAAAAATGGCGGGCAAGGTAAAAGGTCACTTCCGGTCACGGACCGGAAGTGACGTTACAGAGGTCATATGCAAAGTTTTCGCGGTGTCAATCGGTCCTTTTACTTGGAGCAGATTACGAAACCTGTCTGTTACTACGAGTGTCAGCCAGCGTGTGCGATATGTATCGCACGTCATTCTCCGTGAATCGGTTTTGTCCACGTGACACATGTCCTTTCGGGACCTGGGTCCGGAAATCTCCGGCAATGTTCAGAATGTCCGGAGGGTAATCGACCTTCGACGTCCAGGGTATAGCTTCTTAAAATCCCCATAAATAGCCGTACAGCGAGAGAAGGGGAATCCCTCTGGCCCTGGTTGGAATCGAACCCGTACTGCGCGCTCCAGAAGCAGGCACGTTATCCACTGCACCACGAGTCAGACCATACTACGGAAGGTTGAAAATACCCTAGTGTACCTACCAGAGGGCAGATCAATATACGGCTATGGTGTAGGCCCAATCGGGAACCCACGTATGGACATTTGCGTTATGGAGTGTGGCATCTTGTGTTTTTTTCTGTCTCACCATGCAGAAGACGATGGCAGGGGTCTCGAAGCCATGGGGTGACTTTTGGTGAAAAGTTCTCATTGCGCCTGCGTCGTTGATAGGCAGATCAGGTGTGGGAGTTTTGGGGTCGAGGTGGACCATTATTGGTCCGATTGGGTCGTGGGAGGTGTCATAGTGAAGCACTCATCTAGGAGCATCCGACTGGATTGGTGTGACAAGGAACTGACTCAATTCCGCGCATGCGCAGTAGAAAAAGGGAATTGGAATGGACGTTTTGGGGTCGAGTGGGTATAGCTTCTAGGTTATAATCCCCATAAATAGTCATACAGCGAGAGAAGGGAAATCCCCTTGGCCCTGGCTGGAGTCGAATCCGTACTGCGCGCTCCAGAAGCAGGCACGTTATCCACTGCACCACGAGTCAGACCATATTAGGCAAGGTTCAAAATACCCTAATATACCTACCAGATGGCAGATCTATATACGGCTATAGTGTAGGCCCAATCGGGAACCCATGCATGGACATTTGCGTTATGGAGTGTGGCATCTTGTTTTTTTTCTGTCTCACCATGTGGAAGACGATTGCAGAGGTCTCGAAGCCATACTGTAACTTTTGTTGAAAAGTTCTCATTGTGGATGCGTTGTTGATAGGCGGATCAGGCGTGGTGTTTTGGGGTCGAGGTGGACCATTATCGGTCCGATTGGGCCGTGGGGGGGGGGGGGTGTCATAGTTAAGCACTTGTCTAGAAGCATCTGACCGGATTAGGAACTGACTCCATTCCGCGCATGCGCAGTAGAAAAAGGGCATTGGAATGGACGTCTTGGGGTCGAGTGGGACCATTATTGGCCTGAATGGGTCATGGGGTGAGTACGTCACAGTGAAGCACTCGTGGGGGAGCATCCGACCAGCCGGGTGTGGCGTGGAACTGACGTCCTTTCTTAATCGAAATCGTACAAGGCCTGAGGGACCATATCATCACTCCCACCAAACTTTGTAACCTATCTCCGGAAAGACAAGAAACTGAGAACGACTTTGTAGTTTATCATAGTGTGGTCAGTCTATTTTCATAAGTCCCCAAGCAGAAAATCATGGCTAAATTAAAATTGACGATCATGTGGGATGCCAGAGGATTTTTTCCTGCATAATTCCTGCTTTTTCTCGAGGAAAAGTAGGCAATACTAATTTATCATGCAGTTTTTGCGAAGAAATTACATAAATTACCGAAATATCGACACTGTGACGTCATCATGCTGGCCTTCTTGGATTGTTTTACATTTTCTGGTAGAGCTTGATAGAATGGCAGAGTGTGGTAAGTTTCAGCCGCCTAGCTCAAGGGGTAAGACAATTAATTAGGGGAGGAGCTAAAATTAATCCCCCCCCCCCCAAGGCCTGGACAGGTCCCAAAAGCCCAGGATAGGTTGTGTTCAGGTACACCCAATAGATAGATCATTTATCCGATAAAAGACTTGGCAGTGACCGAAATATCGGCAACCTAAAACCGATAATAATAGATAGGTTTATCTCTCATGGATCATATGCCTTCTTCATTAGAGTTCCAAGCCGTTATGCCGCATAGCCTTTTATGAATTAGTTACACTATAATTTTCCGTCAAATTTTGGGCAGTCCAAGTTGTTAATATATATTGACCCAAGAAGTAAAAGATATACCGTGGGTATTTGGATATATGCCTTTCATTATATAGTCCCATTGGTCAACAACCTTTATGGTAATCTTAGATTTATGAGAAAATATTCAAATTTATTCTGGTGTGAAACAGCTGACCCATCAGACAACTTAATATGCATGATCGATAAAATTGAGCCTTTCCAGTGTGTCCGTGAAAATTTGATCCGTAAAACAATATGGCCACTATTCAACAATTAAAACTGGGTTTAGTCTTCTGGTCAGAGTTTGTATATTTATAACAGTCTGCTTACAATCTAAGAGAAACATCGATTGGACAAAGGTAAATCATGACGCCCACAGAGTAAAAGCTCTCGCATTAGTCAGTGATTTAATTTTATTAAATAAAAACCCTAGAGCTTATATCGCTTTGATACGACTTTTTAAGTAACCGATTTGTCATTGCTAGAGGTTGCCGCCATGCTGTCTTAGGGGCCGTTCCCATTTAACGTTCGTGTTTCCATGGTTTAAACCATTTCGTTTAAACCATGCCACGAACGATGGGTGTATCGTTGGTTCGTTTTTTCAAAAAAACCATTGAAAAAACGAACGAAGAAAAAACCATAGCGTTCGTTCGATGGTTTTCTGTAGAGTTTCTAGGGCTGTGACTCTGTGGAGAAAAAACGACCGAAAGTAGTTCCGCCTGAGTGACGTCACACTAAGACACGCCCACACATTGCTTGAATGATGGTAGCTCATACGTGTAGGCCGTTAAACCGTCGATAACAGGCCTACCGGTATATACTCGGCGCCGTGTTAAACTGACCAGGGTGTGTGTGTGCATTCCGACGAGGATTTATAAATATAATCTATCATGGACTATTCAATGTTGTAATCCAAACACTGAGACTGCTGATTTAACGACGAGAAGCCGTACACATGATCATTCTGTTCAAAATATTTCAACATAACCACAAGTGAGAACCCATATAGAGTTTCAGTCTGTTCCGATAACTGGTTTATATAGTTTGTCTTATTTTCTCAAATACATGTATGCTGTCGGCATCAAACAAACAAGATATATAATGTTAATATTATTTCTTGTATTGTTGAATGATTGATATTATTTGTATTTAAATTCATTTTAAAAAAATGCGCTTGTTCAAGTATTATAGATTGACCCTATCTTGCAGCGATTTGTGAAGAATTGAATGCCTATTTTCGATGTCAACACAATTTAGTGTTATTCTTAAAATAAACATTTTCATTTCAAAGTTATTAATCATTTGAAATGCCATCAGGCCATGTATTTTGCGATACATACTGAAATTCAAATAAGCGCGGCTTGATTTTTACAGCAAAATTTGTCTATCTGGCCTATAACGGCTCACATGGCTCAGTGAAACGAAACATCGCCGAGAAGACCCTGCATGGGAGGTGATGAAGTGTACGAGATTCTGCAAGTCTAGAATATAATTACATATGTTGTTCTGAAAGTATATCAGAATGGGAGAAAACCTTTATTGATAAATATTTATTTGACAGCAGCTTGACTTGATGCTTCGTTAGAGATTCCCCCGTTATTCAGACAAATGATGACATTGAAGACCACAGCATGGACTGGTAATTAGATTGAAATTGTAGTTTAAGGGCCGCTTCCCATACGGATTCCGCGGCCCATCAACTCAATGTTTTATTTACATTTCACGGTACATTTCTTAGTTCATTTAAGATCTTTTGCAGCGCTAAATATTAAAATAAATAATTAAATAATAAATAACAACGAGAGAGCAGAGGGAGATATAAATAGAAGTAAGGAAGAATCGGCTAATTCACTCGAAACCGCAGAATTTTAAAATGAACGCTCGATTTAAGTTTTTGAGCACTCCATGTCAGCGTCCTCATGGACAAAGCAGTACCGTTGATAGTAAAACGTGTGTGACCGTAGGTCCAAAACTTCATTGCGCCTGAATTACTTTAATTATTTGGTTAATTTGCTGGACACAGGAAATCAGCAACAAATAATACAAGGTCAGCATATTATTAAGGCACGCCTGCTAACAATGTTGTTTGAGCTTTTCCTTTCAAATAAATTAACCCCTCCGACCCCTCCACTTCGCTGTTTTCTTAAGTCGACGGTTTTTCACAGACCGACTATGGTGTGACGTGTGAATCATCAACACCTCCAATTTCGATTGTCAAGCAGTCTTATAATCTCTTTCTCTGAAACTTATAAACTTGTTTTGATATCTTTGGCAGAGAATTCGTCTACGGGAAGTTCATGTCGAGTTAATTTGGGAACAATCGGGCCTAACTGAGAAGAAAATAAATACAATAATATAGATTCATGGAAATAAAAAAAACGTTAAAACTCTTCAATTCCAGTTAATAGCCTTGCATCCGGTTTACAATTATTAGAGGTCAATAGCCGCGTGAAATAAACATCACTAAGACTGAGTTGAATTTGCAATCAAGGCTGATTGCTTCACACAGTGAAACTAACAACGCGCTCCGCCTATGGCCGACATATACAAACAACTCTTTGACCGGAAGGTAAAGAATTCATATTATTTTCTGCGATTCAGTATCAACAGGTCGTTTATGAAGGAAGGTGCATCTGTCGGTGTCATTAACACAAATGACATTTCCAAAATCGACCGTAGTTCATGTCTTATTTCGCGTTATGACGTTAAACACTCTATGCACTGTTATAAATTACAGTTATTTTACAGTAAATGTATGTTGGAGTTTACAGTACATTCAATCGTAAACACATTAATCTGTAAATTGAACTGTGATATTTCAGTTGATATCAACTGCAATGGGTAAACTGCGCACACACGTAACATAAAATTCTTGTTTTCTCTGAAAGGAGGTTGATATCTTTGCACACGAAACGCTCAGTTGCAGGAAACATCCGACACCTGTGTTGTACGATACAACATTCAGAGCATTATCAGAACACGCGCTGGGACGGACGCAGCGGCTAACTTTAATTTTCGGTCTATAGTACGGCGTGGTTTTGGTTTTATCCATCTTCACAGTTCAAGCTAAATACTACACTAACGTTCCGTCATTTAGTGTTCGACTTGCATACGAGAAGATGGGTTTTATCTGACTTGGAGTTGCATCCTACTATTCGTGTAATAATTGCACAGATTCGTTCGTGATTATTTACGAAGCTTGTGGTGATCGCATTTGTAAACACGAAGAGCATTGGCCATTTCGGCCTTCCAGTGACCTACGTTGCCGCGGAACCGATAATTGTAGACAATGGTGCCACGTAATTAAATTAGAGGGCTACCCAAATTTTACAGTTGAATGCCTGTCAATAAACGGTAATTATAAAATACGGTGCAACATTTTACAGTTCAAAGCCTGTTAAAAAACGGTAATTGTAAAATACGGTGCAACGTAATTTTACAGTTGAATGTACTGGCACCTTTTCTGCCAGTACATTTAACTGTGAATTTACGGTGTGATTTATAACAGTGTGGTTGTCGGTTATGTTCTATGTATTCTGCAAAAGAGGCAAAGAATACCCATAATATGTCATTTATTCCGCGTCGGATATACAATCAATTATCCAGGTAAGAGAATATAATTCAAATATATATTCATCAGAGATAAACGAAACGTTTTATTTCAATTGGATTAGGAAAACCTCAGGACATGGACATATCGATTAAATGTTCAATAGCATGGAAGAAAGACGTTTCGGAAAAAAATCTTTGTCGGGATTACATTTTGGGCCGCGATATGCGTATACGACGAGCGGTCCCAAAATTTGGTGCCCGCACAACACTCCGATCATCTGAGAAGCTACGAAACGGCCAAAGATACGGACATATAGAAACCGGGACCCCCCTTCCAGATTACCAATAAATTTCATGTCCATTTTGAAAACCGGGACGTTTCGATCGAAATAGAACGGGGAGGAAATCGGGAGGCGTCACCACGGGCTGGTGTATCGTTTGTTCCTACACGTAAATATAGCTATCAATATAATAGACTCTCTTTATAATACAAATTCAGATAACAATAAATAATGCGATCGGGGATTGGCAAGGAGATAGCATTTAGCCATTTAGGACGAACCGAATAATTAGTGTCTGACGCGATGGTATCGGCTCAAACCAGGGCAAAAACCTGTGCATTACTTTCTTTTGTCTTCTAATTATGCAGCTGAACTTCAACATCTAGTTACACGTAAAAGTAATTTACTGCCTGTCTAAACGTCAGAGAATTCGGCATTGAATTAACGGATTCTTTTCTCAGTGCCCACGGAGATTGCGTTATCAGGTTGGATAATGCGAACATCACCTGATTGTATTATTGCGCCATCGTTTTCCAGCGAACGATCGAACGATGGCAAACAAAGAAGGGAGAAAACGCAATGGTTTTCTGTAAAACGAACGACTTCGTTATCTGGCGAACGAACCAACCTTTGAATGGTTTTTTCAATGGTTTTCCACGAAAATCAAAACGATGGGTGTAGAACGACTTTTCAGAGATTTAAACGAACGAAGCAAAAACGTTAATTGGGAACGATTCCTTAGACTCTCTGGGCTGATGTAGTCAGACCCGTGTGTGCATGCGCTCAATTCAGTGCAAAACCAAGCCCAGAGAAAAGGAGTTTGCACTTCTAAGTATAGACCAGATCAAGAGACTAAATTGGAAGAGGCTGCAATAGTCAGTTTCGCATTTTGGCTAGTGAGATTCCCCAAAACAATATATGGTGAGGGAAAAAACTAAATCAAGAGAGATAACTTGGGACGCCTCAGGATCAGTTGATTCTCCTGTTTATGACAATTCGTCTTCATGCCGTTCAAAACTAGATGACGAAGACCTATCAAAACAGTATTTAATAAAATCTCATAGACAGGTTTTTTATAACATGTATTTTTTTATCATATTCGCTCCCTAAAACAATATATGAAAAAATGACGTTATATTCAGCATATTATATTTGACCACTTATCACAGCGCAAACTGTCACATTGTTGTTTTATTGTTCGGTGATTTTCTGACAATCCCATTTCTCACGATCCCTTGCCTGGCAAAATATTCTTATCCGCATGCATGTAAGCTGGAAACTTTGGTAATCTTTGCTCCAATGAATGTCAATCCCGCATGCATGCTTGTATACATGTATTTGCTTTTTCCATGTCCTGACAGTGCCGGACTATGAAGTTAAACTGGAGTAAGGTGTGGTGGTTGGGATTGTTGATGGCATACATTATTCCTTCACTTTACAGCGGTCTTTCCAGTGGCTTTCTAAAATGTTTACCTCCAGTTGGTAGCGGTGTTCTCATTCAGCGGCATTCTGAAATTCTTTATTTTCGCAACCTCTAATGCACGGTCTTGACTGGGCCTGTGAACAACCACTTCAATTGCGGTATTCTCAGTTATAGCGGCCTTCTAACATCTTTACCTCCAGTTTCCAGCGGTGTTCTTACATCTTGACCTAGCTGTTCACAGTGGCCTTCTTCTAGAGCAGCCTGTTGAAATGTATTCTCTGCTTCAGCGGTCTTCTTAAATTTCACCTTCATTCGAAAGCGGGTTCCTTAACTTTACTATTTTCCTTTAATATACAGCAGTATTCTCAGTTATGGTGGCCTTCTAATATCTGTATCTGCAGTTGCCAGCGTTGATCTTATTTAGCGGTGTTCTAAAATCTTTACATGTAGGATACCTTGTTATATATGTATAGTCTCTAGCTCTGGTCAGGCTGGTCCTGGCCCCGTGGACCTGAGATGTCGATGTGCACACCGAAAGTCATGGTAAGATTAGGCCTCAGCTCCTCAGAGAGCTTGTCGTAAGAGGCGATTGAGGCACCCATGGGGTTCCCATATGTGAAAAGGAATAGGACCCAACGTCGTGATATGATTAAAATATAGTTGAAAGCGACGTTAAATCATATTCACTCACTCACTCACCCAGACTGGTCCTGTAAAAAGCACTTTGAGGTGGTTTGTTTTAACGCCAATTGTCGACCAATGAGAGTGCTCATTGTAAAGCGAAGCCATCTGCTAATACTGGCTACTCCTACAATTGTGACAATCTGTATATGCAATTCTGGCTGCCCAAGATAACAGTTATCATAGCGACAAGCAGTCTTTTTTAAAATTTCACCTTCATTTGGAAGCAGCTTTTTTATTCAGCAGTCTTCCTAAATCATAATTTTTTCCTTCAATACACAGTGACTTTCTCAGTTAGCGGCTTTCTAAAACCCTTATTTCCAGTTGTCAGCAGTGTTGTTATTCAGCGGGGTTCTAAAATCTTTACATGTACCTTGGTATACATGAAGGCTCTTGATCCGATCAGACTGGTGCTGTGACAAATCATTTCAGGTTGATATGTTATACCAATTGTCGACCACTGATGGCGCTCATTGTAATGCAAGTCATTAGCCTTGACAGTCTGTAATTCAGATTCATATCACTTATATGGAATGCTTTGTAGCCTCGCAAGACAAGCCAAGGTAGGCTAATGCTGATACAGCCGTGTTTTCTATTGGGTGTTCTTATTGTTTCGACTCAACATCCGAATGTTACCAAAGGAGGACAAATTTAACCCACTTCAACTTGTAAATTCTAGCTGTGTTCTGGAACCTCTAACCAGAGAGTGGCCTTCAAATTGAGTGCCTTTCTGAAATCTATCTTTGGCTTGCAGCGTCTTGCTTACAAGAGGGTTTGTCAGATTTGACCTTCATTCTGCTTGTAAGCAACCGTTCACCTCGTTACTCATTAAGTTTTTTTACAATTCAACTTTTTGATATTTTGTAAAATGACTTGGCTGGAAAGTTATTTCTTTCACGAAATGTTGTTTCATTATATGCTAGTATATTACATCACTGTTGGCTGCGCCACTTAATCACACATGATGGGAGGGAACCAAGTTACAAGCTACATGTAGCAGGAGATTGCCCTGGTGTAAGATAAAATATCATATCTGGTTTTCTCATACTGACTCAATCCATTGAGTCATATATTTTCTAGGTCAAACAAGCGCATGCGTAAACATAATACGTTAAGCGTCTCGAGGACCCAATGGTTAAATATTCGGCTAGCAAGAACAATGATGTGGCCTCGATACCACTACAGTGACAGATATGAAGCTAAACAAGTGTAGTTCAACTTGTGGATATTATCTGCATTGTATGTCCAACCTGTAGGTTCATTCCGATTAAAAGTGTCAAGATATGAATATGTGAGCGTTGTTAGGATCTTATGTTTGAGCCAAACAAGTAGGAATTGATCAAAATCAAGACTGACGATTCCAGATGTGGAAACAGTGCAACTCTTCATATTTGAAGTGGCAAATAGCTGTATCATATGAACCACATTAGAGCCGGATTGTCTGTCAATTTTACTGAAGTATGTCCTGTCAAAACTTTCCTAATTATGAAACTAATAAGAGAAAATAAAATCATAAATGAAGAGAAATGCACACTGGTACAAGATCATCGCTAAATAAAAAGGCCTCTGTCATTTGAAGATGAAATTTGAGAAACCCCCTGAATAACAAAACCTATGCATCCCAAGGATACATGTTAGAAGTTCTCTCAAATAGTAGACAGTTGCAATCTCGAGGTTCAATTTTAAGAAGACCGCTGCATAGAAAGGCCGCTGCTAAATGGATGTAATTTTAACAAGATCGCTGAATAACCAAAATTCTCGAGTCAAGGGGACATTTCACAAAGCCGCTTAATAAGAAGACCACTGTAAACTGAACGTTAAATTTAAGAACTCCGCTGGATAGAAGGTCGCTGCCAAGTGAAGGATCATGATGTAAAGCCGCTCCATATGAAGGCCGCTGTTAACTGTGAGCTCTGTTTTAGAAGACAGATAAATAACAAAAGACAAGAATATATCAAGGTCGTTTAATAAGGAGGCTGTTGCAAACTGAACGTGCAGATTCAACAATACCGCTGAATAAGGAGGCCGCTGCTAGATGAATCTAAGTTTTAGAAGACCGCTCGAGCTGAGGGTAGATTTCAGAAAGCTGCTCCATATGGACGCTTCTTTCAATTTTGACTATTACTTTTAGAATACCGCTCAATAACGAGACCGTTGCCAACTGAAGGATAAAATGTCAGAACACCGCTCAATAAGAAGGCCGCTGCATATTAGACTAAAGATTTTACAATACCTCTCAATAAGAAGACCGCTACAAACTGAAGGAACATTTTATACAGCTTTTTTTTTACGGAGGCCGCTGTTAACTCTGACTATTGACGTTAGAAGACCGTAGAAAACCTCTGCAAGGAAAGGATGCATTTTATAAGGCTCCTCAATAAGAAGACCACTGCCAACTGAATGTATAGATTTAAGAAGAACGGATACATTTTATACGGCTACTCATTCAGAAGGTAATTCAAGCTCAAGGTAGAATTTTAAGAAGACCACTGAATAGGAAGGTCGCTGCCAAGTGGATTTAATTTTAGCAAGATCGCTGAATAACAAAACTCATTGACCCAAAGGGAGATTTTATAAATCCGTGCAACAAGAAGACCGCTGCCAACTGAAGGTTACATATGACCTGATTCTACAAGGCCGATGAATATCAAAACCACCGCAAGCATTTTAGAAGGCTGCTCAGTGCAAATTGAATGTACAGATTTAAGAGGACCGGTCAATAAAATTAATTTTATAGTAACGCTCAATAAGAAGACCGCTAGAAACTCTATATGAAGGCCACTGTTTACTCTGAGCACTGCTTTCAAAAAACGCTGTTTAACAAAACCGTTGAAAGCCAAGAATACAGTTTACAAGGCCACTGGATAAGAAGACTGTTGCCAACTGAATGTAGATATTTAAGAAGACCGTTGAATGAGAAGGCCGCTGCCAACTAGAATAAAGATTTTAGAATACCTCTCCATACGAAGACCGCTATAAACTGAAAGAGGACACTGTAATCCGCTCTATATGATGGCTGCTGTTAACTCTGACCACTCTTTAGAAAATTGCTGAATAACAAAACTGCTGCAGCCCCAACGGAGATTTTACAAAGCCGCTCAATATGAAGGCCGCTGCCAACTGAGGGTTAAAATTTCAGAACACCGCTGAATAAAAATCCCGCTGCCAGATTGAAGATTTTAGAATACCATACTGCTCATTTATAAGAATGCAAGAAACTAAAGGGGCATTTTATAAATTCGCTCCAAGAGAAGGCCTCTATTAACTGATGCGAAAGATTTTATGATTTTGCATAGAAAATGCAGTCAGTCACAACATCAGTCAGTCACAACATTTTACCATCTACAATAACAGCAATAACCTACACAATTGTCGTGCTCGCTTACATGAAGCATCGACGAGTGATAGGCATAGAGATTACTCTCCCGTGATCCCTCTCGTGAAGGAAAAACCCAAAACTGTTAAGAATCCCACTTCTGATGCACCAATTTATTATAATTCACCACTGTGTATATAAAGAAAAAAAAAAGGTAGAAAGCTCTCATGAGTATAGCTGCTATTTTGTGCAATTTGTTAGGGCCGGTGTAATATCCAAGCTACCTGAGTTCATGAGCTTGGGATGGTTCATAACATCTTCTCAATCACATCAAGGGAGACAACTCCTGTGTAACTCCAAGCTTCTTTGGTGCCGGGTAGAACGACTAAAGGATACGCATTTGCGTACACTTCGCCATCCATATAAGATGGCTTGCGCATCATGTGTCGCCATTATTGCGGAGCGATATCCGATACTTTACCGTTTACTGCTCGGTCTTCATCCGGCGGAAAACAGACTCTAAAAATCTGATAATTTGCAGGCTTTTCATACTAGTTCTGAAACATATATCGTATGAGCTTACACAAGATACAGATATGAATAACTTGTAGATCTGTAATTTTTAACAAGTAGAAAAGAACATGACTCGAAAATGGCGGGTTACGTTGGCATTACGTCGGTAGAGTTAGCTGATTGGCTGGCGACATCACGTGGTTTTGATTTCGGGGAATTCCTTCATATAGTTGCCGAAAGTAGGCTGATAATGGATACACACGATCCCGGGGTCAGTCTTACCGCGCATAGATGATCCAGATGGTTACAGGTTGCCAGCATACGGTGGTGACGTAATGACTGCCCTTTGACTTGCTCCTTGTGAATGCTGACGTGCAGTTTACCCCTTGGTTCACCCCGAGTTCTTATCTCGAGCTTCATTTGAATTATTTACCCCATCCTCCGGTACGTACCCCGACTGTTTTGACCATGGCATGGGAGGTGTGCCACTGTTTCGCATTTTGTTATTTCATCGTGGGGTCGCTTTATTTGTCTTTGTCACGGTCTTATCCGTGCACAGCGTCTAATCGCAGTCGGGTGACTTTACTATGCGTACAATCGCATTCCTGGGTGTGGGCTTTCACCCAAAGCAACGTGGAGAAATCCTGTTGGTGTTCGTCTATTATAGGTGACCTCTGGCTGACCTCTGAGTAATACATAAATTGCACCAAAACTCTCGTAACCTCGTGAGAACTCTTTGCCTCTAGATCATTTATCTACTGTTAACTGTCTAGAATCTTCAGTGAATATAAAAGATGGAAGTTAATTCAATCATTTACAAAAGAGGTAACAAAAAATGTACTCTAAATTTACGTAACGGCTGGTCCGAGAGTGAAACTTCTTTATCGATTTCTTCAAAAACATGGCGACCTTCGGCGAAACTGACAGCCAAATTATGTGAATAAACGTGGATTTATCGAACCACAGTGAAAGATATCTCGCTAGAACAAGTGGATAGACAACTAGAACAATTATTTAACAAATTGCAGAAAGTAGCGACAACAATAGCGACGTAGTTATCTTGAAATCGAACAAAATCGGTCGCTATCAAATCTCTGATAAATCTATCGTGGCTATAGTCTGTTTCATACAGCAACATCATACTATATTGCGTAACGTCCGGGGACAGACATTCATCAACAATTATTGTTATAACTGAACTGGAAATATTAACATTGGATAAATTTATATTACATCAAAATATCAGATCTTCACAATATTCTGTTAAAATTTGAAATTCAAGTGATAAAGTTTTAGTCAACCAGATGCATTCGTGATCATCCACATTACTTTAGACGCTAACTGGCAACTCGAAGATCACAGGTTTGATTATCAGGTTCATCCCCGATGTAAGAAAAATCACGAGAAAGAGAGAACTGTTGAGGTGGGTGGTGGGGGAAATAGAGAGGTAACCCCCGGCCTTACTATGCTATGCTTCAATCGAACGAGTTCTTAGAATGTATATAAATCGGACAGATACCTTTTTATTTACGTAACATACCTGCGTCACTTCAGGTGAAACTCTCTCACTCTGTCACGTCGGACAGATATTTTTATATTTGCGTAACGTACCTGCATAAGTTCAGGTGCGACCGTCTTTAAATTTGTTACGGTCACTACATCACTCAGGACAGATACCTGCTTTATTATTTGCGTAACGTACCTGTATCAGTTCAGGGGAGATTCTCTAAAATTGTCAGCGTCACTTCGGAGAGATACCTTTTTATTTGCGTAACGTACCTGAGACCCTTTCTGAAATTGTCAGCGTCGCTACGTCATTTCGGACAGGTTATACCTCTTTATTTGCATAACGTACCTGCGTAACTTCAGGCGAGACCCTCTCTAAGCTTGCCAGCGTCTCTACGTCACTTAAGACAAATACCTTTTTATTTGCGTAACGTACCTAAGTCCTTTCAGGTCAGACCCTTTCTGAAATTGTCAGTGTCACTACGTCAATCCGGATTGACACCTTTTTATTTGAGTAACATACCTGCATAACTTCAGGTGAGACTCTCTCAAAAATTGTCAGCGTAACTACGTCACTCCGGACAGATACCTTTTTATTTGCGTAACGTACCTGTGTCACTTCATGTGAGAACCTCTCCAAAATTGTCAGCGTCAATAAGTCACTGGACAGATACCTTTGTATTTGCGTAGCGTATCTGCGTAACTTCAGGTGAGACTGGGCCTAAATTAAAAAGTTGTTTGTTTGGGGTAATGAAACCTATTCGGTGAGATTGGGTCGGTTGGTCGGAAAAAGTTTTATTTTTTTTAACTATATTATTGCTGAGCGGTCAGTCCGCTTAGTTCCAAGCAGCAATAATTTATAGATCAAATATTTTTCATAGTTAATGAAAGAAGGGTACTGTTTTTTTTACTAATATATGCCATATAATAAAAAAAACTTAGCAAAATTTTATCCTCAGTTATCATGGGAGGAATGCCGCAAGCGGGGTTAGGGAGGAATGTGTGTGTATTCGCGTGTCAGAGGGGCTACGAAGGAATGTATGTGTAGGCGCATGCCAAAGAGGGATTAGGGTGGGGTGTGGATGTAGTCGGGTGTCAAAGCAGGGTTAGGGAGGAATGCATGTCTAAGCGAGTGTCAAAGTGGGGTTAGGGAGGACACTTCGGCTATCAAAATTATATAGCAATTAATGTTTTCTTAATCAAAAGGTTAATTAGCCAAATCCTCTCAAAGCTGGGTTAGGGAGAAGTGTCTGTGTAGTTCAGTATCGAAGTGGGGTTAGGGAGGAATGCATATCTAATCGAGTATCAAAGTGGGTTAGGGAGGAATGTATATCTATTCGAGTGTCAAAGTGGAGTTAAGGAGGAATGTACTTGTAGTCAAATGTGGGGTTAGGACTTGGGGTTAGGTATGCTTCTTTACTATCAGATTCTTGAACATTTCAGCTATCAAAATTATATAGTAATGAAGTTTTCTTTATCAAAATATTAAGTAGTCAAGTATCAAAGTGGGGTTAGGTAGGAATGTATGTGTAGTCGGGTGTCAAAGTGGGGTCAGGGAGAAGTGTATGTGTAGTTCAGTATCAAATTGGGGTTAGGGAGGAATGTATGTGTAGTTGGGTATCAAAGCGGGGTTAGGGAGCAATGCATGTCTAATCGAGTGTCACAGTGGGGTTAGGCGGGGGTGGGGGGGAAAGTATGTTTAGTGTTTAGCCAATGTCGGGTTAGGAATTATGGTTCGGTATACTGCTTTACCTGGACACTTCGGTTATCGAAATTATATAGTAATCTATGAAGGTTCCTTAATCAGAATGTTAATTAGCCAAATCCTCTCAAAGCGGGGTTTGCGAGGAATGTGTGTGTCCTCATATGCGCAGTTATGACTTAAGGTTAGGTATGCTCCGTTATTCTCATTTCCTGGACATTTCAGTCATTAACATTAAATAGTAATGAAATTGTATTAATCAAAATGTTAATTAGGCATATCTCAAAGCGAGGTTGAAGAGAAATGTAAGTGTAGTCGAGTGTCAAAGCGGGGTTAGAGAGAGGTATATGTGTAGTTCAGTAACAAAGTGGGGTTAGGGAGGAATTTATATCTAATCGAGTGTCAAAGTGGGGTTAGGGAGGAATGTATGTGTAGTGAAATATGGGATTAGGACTTAGGGTTAGGTATGCCTTTTTACTACCAGCTTCTTGAGCTATCATATTTATATAGTAATGAAGCAAATTTCTTTATCAAAATGTTTGGTCAAAAATCATATTGGGGTTAGGGAGGAATGCATGTGTAGTTGGGTGTCAAAGCGGGGTTAGGGAGAAGTGTATGTGTAGTTCAATATCAACGTGGGATTAGGAAGGAATGTATGTGTAGTCGTGTGTCAGCCGGATTAGGGAGGGATGTATTTGTCGATGTGGGGTTAGCACTGTGCACCTTTACTGTCAGATTCCTGGACATTTCAGTTATCAAAATTTTATGGTAATAAAGTTTTCTTGATCAAAATGTTAAGTAGTCTCAGAGCAGAATTAGGGAGGTATGTACGTGTAGGCGCATGGCATAGAGGGGTTAGGAAGGAGTGTATGTGTAGTCGAGTGTCATAGCAGCATTATAGGGAGGAGTGTATCATTATCCAATGATAAAGCGGCCTTACGGAGCGGCATATGTCTAGTCAAAGTGACGTTCTGTTGGATAGTGTCAAAACAAGTTAAATGACTTATAACCCAGCCTAAATCTTACTTAATTTGCAATATTATTTGTTGATAAGTTTGAAATGAGTTAATTAGTTGATCAATTGACCACCTTTATGTGTTTAGTGAACATGCATGTATCACCTGTAATGCTTGCCGATTAATAGACTCCTAAGTGGGTTTGTCGTTACGCAAATAAAAAGGTACATGTATCTGTCCGGAGAGACGTAGTTACGCTGACAATTTCAGAGAGAGTCAAGTCTGAAGTTACGCAAATAAAAAGGTATCTGTCCGGAGTGATATAGAGACGCAGACAATTTCATAGAGTCTATGAGTCTCCCCAGAAGTGACGCAGACATGTTACGCGAAGAAAAAGTTATCTGTCCGAAGTGACGTAGTGAGACTGACAAGATTAGAGAAGGTCTCACCTCAAGTTATGAAGGTACGTTACGCAAATAAAAGGTATCTGTCCCGAGTGACGTGGTTACGCTGACAATTTCAGAGAGGGGTTCATCTGAAGCTACGCAGGTACGTTATGCAAAAAGGTATCTGTCCGGAGTGACGGAGTGATGTAGTGCCGCTGACAATTTCAAAAAGGGTCTCGCCTGAAGAGTCGCAAGTATGTTATGCAAATGAAAAGGTATCTGTTCGAAGTGACGTAGTGATGCTGACAATTCGACAAAGTCTCACCTGAATATGTGCAGGTAGGTTAATACGCAAATAAAAAGGGTATCTATACTGGATGACGTAGTGACACTAAGAAGTTCAGAGATGGTGTCACCTGAAGTTACGTACGTACGCTATGCAAATAAAAGACATCTGTCCGCAGTGACGTAATGACGCTAACAATTTTAGCGGGGTCTCACCTGAACTGACGCAGGTAATATTTTATTTTTGGTACTTCTACGGCACCTGTTCTGGGGATATTTACCCACCTAAACATACGTGGTCCGAAGTTTGGCTATATGATTTTTCCAAATTTTGTGAAATTATATCGTGGAGAAGTGAAAACAGTAAAATCGTTAACTCAGTCCAGTTTTATATCCTCACATATTTGTATGCTCCCCGACAAAGACCCGACCCATACAGCTTTTGTTTTTTCTACATTATTTGGAGGTCATAATATCCACAAATTTTCTAACAGCAAATTACTGCCGCTCTAAGAGGTTGTTTTGGACCGTCAAGGGTCAGTTACGTGTCATCAGCATAATGACTTATCTTAAATTCTGTTATCCCAATATGGGGTAAAATTGGAAAAATTAATTAGATAACTGATATTGAAGATTTCACTATCGATGAAAATTGTATTGATGTAGATTACTGACATGTTTCATCACCCTTCATTACATTCTGGTTCGTCACGTATAACTTCAGAAAAATTGGAAATAGATAAGTGCATATTCTGAGTTCATGAGGGCTAAGCAACCTCGGATAATTCGCTGAGGTTCTGCAATGCGCATGCTCAAATTTAATCTCTTTCCCGTCCAAAGGATGGGCTTTACGCCAATCACAATAAAAAGCAACTTGTAACTCCCGAAGAATGGCGATAGTCTAACGTTTTCAATAAACGGCTGCTGTGCATGAACTAAAATATCATCTGAATCACACAATCAATTAACCCTATCTGGCCTGGGCTTTTTGGGACCTGTCCAGGCCTGGGGAGGGGCCATTTCGGCCCCCCTAATTATTTTTCTTACTCCTTGAGCTAGGGGGCTGAAATTTACCACACTATACCCTTGGGTCAAGATCTTCCAGAAAATGTAAAAAGAAAAATACAAGATGGCCGCTTCGATGACGTCACAGAGACGTCATTTTCAAAAACGACATTTTTTGGTTGATTTTTCTGTCAGATTTTTCGAATTTATCATTTACGCAAAAACTGCGTGACAAATTAGTAAATATTAATGTGATGTGAAATAACCGCGGAATCCCATTTTAAGCAGAAATTTTGAAGAAAAATGACGAAAACATCATTTTTCTGTTGCCCCACGTGGGCGCCATATTGAATTTACCCATGATCCTCTACTCGGGGAGTTATGCAAATAGGCTCAAAATGACCCCAATATGATAATCTACAAAGTCACAGAGTGTCAGCTCTCAATTTTTTGCGCAGATAGCGCAGAAAGTTTGGTAGGGGGGGGGGGCATTTTGCTCCCCCCTCCCCCTCAGACCTGGTTGGGTTAAGCGTGCATTGTGAGTATATATAATCAGCGACATTCATATTCCAATGTACTCCTTAAATGTAACCGAGGACCCTCCCATTCTTCTCGCATACTCTTTGTCAAATCGTTCGTTTTGATCGACAGTGAACATAGACTTCCAGTCACCCACTTGTCCTGGAAATAGAAACATTTATAGATACATTGTATACAATGAGCTCTATGATTTGAATAATAATTTAAAAAGCCTAGCAAAAAAAAACAGGATCGATGTTACGCCATAAAATTTCTAGATAATGTTTAGTTGCCTAAGATTAGCAAATGTAAATACCTAACGCAGTGTACCCTTTCACGAATTCATACTTCTGTCTTTAGAAATAGGGTACCATAGAAGGAAATATACTTTGTATAATGTTCCAAATTTCACTCTCCAATTTTTACTGAAATTTCACCATATGTGATTAATTAAGAGGATCCCATATAGCTTGTTCATGAAATGAACCGAGAGATGCCGCCGAGATGAGGTTGGGATGTATTTTCCTTCTATCGAGTGGTAAGTTTATCTCTTGATCAAGTTAATGAGATTCGCTTTCCTATATAATTTAAATCGTTACTTTAGTCAATATTTTAGTAAATATATCAACGAGAAACGTCGCTGCAGCGCATCATTCCTAAAGTTGGTATCGAGCTTCCTGATTGGTCCGCCTACGTCGCACGTGCTCATCCCATATACGTGTGTGGAATGAATGATCCCAGCACGTTATCCCGCATAGGTTTCACAGTATTATATGGAAAAGTTCTCATGTAATGTAATAAACTCACCTTTCCTAAATAAAGGATATTCGCCTCCTTTAAACATCCCCTTTATCGCCGCATTCCTTCTTGCTTCGGCATCTCGTACGGTTTTCATGTTGGTGAATGCGCATTTTTGCACTATGGCGTCCCGAAGTTCGGCCGAACAAGGAACGTTTAGGAAATCTGCTATCTTCTGCACGCCACTTGCCGCATCCTAAAGTAAATCGTTTATGTATTGTAGAGTCTTGCGTGACATTTTATCAATAATTTGAACAGCGGAGATGCAGAAGCTTGTCGTTAGAAGATGGAAAAAGGAGTTTAAGTCAGTCTAAAAAACATAAAAGTTAAGTTAAGACAAGCAGAGAATGTTCAATGTAACCAAATGGCCGGATTGAAAAGGCGATCAAAGAATGTAGCAGCATTTGAAATGAAGTTAAGTGTTAAAATGAAGCTTAAAGACTGCCTCTTGTCAGCCTACAATTCAAATCCACTCGGTGTTACATAAAGCCATCAAACTGCCTGCCTGCTGGCCTTTGTCATCATGTTGAAGTCCGCTGATGTTAAGTGTACTCTATGTGTAAGGTGCAGGAGAGGCATTATTGGCTGACCAGGGAATAATAGTGATTAAATAATACCAAAATTAAGCTATACATCTCATGTTGTATACCTGATGAATACATATACATGTATGTGGCATGTTCTTGGTGTACATTTATTTTAAGTTTGGTACAGGTAATCATGTGTGCTGGTTTGTTAGTTTAATGATGTGATCTAGCTGTATGAAGAGTTATATTAAGATATAATAAAATTCGTTTTAATGAAAATCGGTCATTCAAAATAAGATGTATTTGCATTTTATCCTAGCTTTAACATTTTTGCTAATATTTATTGGATGTCCGTAGATCATATGATGTGGGATGGAATGATTTATTAGCAAAGTTGAAGGAAAAATGTAGTCCTTCATTTAAGGCGACACGAAATTCAAATATGGTTCATGCAAAAGCTTTAGAGTAAATCAAATGATGTGAAATAGAATGGTTTGATACCAAAATTGAAGGAAATGTTGTCCTTCATTTAAAGCGACATGAAATTCAAAACTAACAGTTCAGTAGAGGGTGGAGCTCTGTACCGGGGTGGCGGAGGGGGGCATATACCCCCAGGGTGTAGTGGATGAGTGCAATCAATGCAGTATCAGATATGCAAACTGAAAACATCAGCATATGGGGTCGGACGAGGCTTAGTTTCGAGATACAGGATGGAACTCTGTTCCGGGGGTGGGGGAAAAGGTGAATATACCCTCAAGGTGTAGCGGATGAGTGCAGTCAATGCAGCATCTGGTATGGTATCGGAAAATATCAGCATATGGGGTCGGACGAGGTTTAGTTTCGGAGATAGAGGATGGGTCTCTGTTCCGAGGGTGGGGGTGAGGGGGGTATATCCCCCAAGGAGTGGTGAATGGGCGCAGTCAATGCAGCATCTGGTATGGTATCTGGAAATATTAGCATATGGGGTGGGGCGAGGCTTAGTTTCGGAGATAGAGGGTAGGGCTCTGTTCCGAGGGTGGGGGAGAGGGGGATATACCCCCAGGGTGCAGTGAGTGAGTGCAGTCAATGCAGCATCTGGGATGTTATCTGAAAATATCAGTATATGGGGTCGGGGAAGCTTAGTTGCGCGATACATAGTAGAGCTCAAACTTTTACCAAACCTTGAACACAAAACTTGTATCCTAGAATGTTGACGACGGACAGCCAGCCAGCCAACCAGCTAGCCAGCCAACCAGCCAGACAACATCAATTCATAGGACGGCTATTGCTTCGCAATCCGTCCAAAAATGCTCTGCCATTGCATAATTTCATCTGGTACAATCAATGATATGGTATCGTCAGGAATTTCCATCACCAGGACTATTAGGGAGCATGTCAACATTTGGACCAAACGCGGTCTATTTTTCACGCATGCCCGTTCCTATTGGGACGTGCTGCAGCCAGATTTCGTTATCGGCGCGGTCGAAAGTTCACTCTGGCCCGGTCCTTTTGGCCCGGACTTTTTGGACCGTTCCAAAAATTACTTTCGACCGAGGTTCGAATAATGTTGTTCGCCGACCTATTCAGACCAGTCCAATTCATCTGCAGGGAACGATTCATACGGACCGATTGTTTTTTTACTTGGAGCCGGTCCAACGCTGAGAGAGTTGAACGGCGCACACGATCTGTCTTTCACGCGAAAATGCAGATAGAACTGTCCAAATTTTTACATGTTCCCAATACAGCCCCATTACAAATCGTTCCGCGCTTGTGTTTTCGATTCGACTTTGATTTCGAAGGATAATTTAAGTGAGTGAGTGAGTGAATAGAAGTTAACGTCGCTTTCAACAATATTTCAGCTATATATATCGCGACGAACCAACTAAGCACCACCCAGCCAAGTTGTGTTCCTGCTACTTCAAAGAAGAAATCTTTGAAGCAACATAGAACCAGATATACTCCATCCACCCTATAAAACACCGAGGACAGCACACAAGACACAGACAGGACGCTTACATAGTGCAATAATGACAAGTTATATTACAGTGCTAGACATCACATTATCAAGTTCCCGTTGCTTCTCAGCAAAATGCATTGAACCAACAGGAACCCGTGCCCACCCAACCACCCGCGGGACAATTTAATATGCATATGGAGATTAAGAAACTGACGATCTGGAAAATACATGTTAACCTACGGATTCTGCGGATTAGGCCTCTCGCCTTAACAGCGGTCGCACTGTGTCTATGTGTGATCCAGATCTGTCAGTTGTGACCCGTTGGAGATTTTGGTAATTCCCGTATAATTCGAGTCATACATGTAGCACTTAGCGTCTGATTTTCACAGATGGCTGCTGCTTGAATCTTCACGTATCAAGTTAAGGCTCCAAGATGCTTAGCGATATAATTTTCGACACTTTATCATTCGTTTCTCATCAAAAGGAGTTACATATTGTCTAAAAGCTGTTCAACCGGGGAATTATAATTGAGTTGTCAGTTTTGTTATTCTCTTTATTACCCATTTATCTAATCTAAATTGGAGAGGTTCGTGAAAATTTAGCCTCCAAACACCCTGGCAAATAAATTCTAAAATATTCACCAAGAATATTTAAACTGTCAGATTCCGAAAATATACATTTCCATAGATTCTTATAAAATTATTTTATGACAGCTCAAAGTTCACTTATTAAATAAAAATCGACCCTCCAACTTGAAGCATGTATAACTTCGAAACGGTGACAAACTTAGAGCTAGACCAAGGGACTTATTAAATGATCTATTTCGTGGCAAGGAATGCTTGCTCTATTCTTTCTCAAGCACATGCAACTGTGAAATAAAAAGCTATATCTAGAGTTATATCATATCTATACAACGAAGAGCTTTTGATGACATACAAACTTTGAATTTGCACAGCTGACATATGTTGATGTTAAAGAGCAATAACACTGGGTAAAGTTTATCGGAGCAGGTAAAAAACCGGACAGCGCACATCTGCATGATACTAAACCTATCATATTTTATCATGATAAAACGTAGTATTCGACTTGATGTATGAAGATAGAAATTATTGACAGGCGGAACTGCAGCCGATGAGCTGACAGGTGCATCTATTTTAGGGGGCAGAATTATCACATCTTTTCCAATGAATTTCAACTCCAGATGGATATTTCAATAAGAGGTGCAAGGTAGTTTTAAATGCAGAGGCGGTCCCCAATCTCATTTTAGCGTTGAGGAAAAATCAGCTATTTGAGAAATAATCACTGCCAGTTAAAAACAGACCAGAGTCTGGTATCCCACGATGCTTGAAGATCTGTTCAAATTGTGTGTGGCATCTTTTCCGTCAGCTATCTACCAATTTATCGCTTTAGGATATTTAGAAAGTAATTGGTGTATATGTTATGCTATGGATAATTTAATCATTTTATCATTATTGGTATTCCACTCCACGTCCAAGAAATAAAATACGACCATTGTAAATCAGAATGCAGCTGTTTTGCAAAACAAAAACTACATAGTTGGTGAATTGATTGCCAAATTTTGATACAATATAAACGACTTGATTACCCTTCATAATCTGGTTATTTTTTAAAGGGGGAACTGCTAGTAATTTTGATAAATATTAACAGTTCGTCATTTAAATATGATGTGCAAAGTATTCGTAGAAAGTCTACACAAATTCAACGGCCTTCAGTCAAGTCTGCGGGACTAGTTCATTGGACAAGACTTGATGAGAAAGTAAAGTCATGGTAATATTGACAGAAACTAACATTTAATCTCATAAATAGCGGTACAGATCTTCAAGGAATGTCCAGCTAGCCTACAAAGTTTCAAGGATTTCCAGTAAACACCATTATATGGGACCAGTTGATTATACAAGGTTGTCATGTATAATGAAATTGAAGGGAGAACGACGTTTAATGAAAACGACAAAGTCTAACCCCTAATAAAGTTGACAAAAAATGATGCTTCATCTCACAAATCTTCGAAACATGTTTAGGAAGCTTCCAAAGTTTCATGAACATCCAATCAGAACGCTAGGATAAGTTGAGTATACATGAGTGGCGATGGTACATTGAAATTGATGAGAAAAATGGAAAAGTCCAGCACCTCATCAATTCAGTCAGCACTATTATACAATTTAGGTGTGATAGATAGACAGGTGGACAAATGCAGCGCACACTTAACACCCCCGGCAGAGGCATGAAAAAGATAATGACAATAACTGACAAAACATCCCGTGCACCACCCCCCCCCCACCCCCAACGTCATGCCCGTTCGAAAAGCTACATTTATTTATTGAGACTCCCTAGTCCAATCTTGAACCACAGTAAACATTATTGTTTGATCAAGAAAAAACAACGAACTTTTCTTATATTTTGGGGGGAAAAGCAAGATTAAGGAAAGGTTTAATTTCTTATTTGTTTATCCTGGATTAAGACTTCTTTCTCAATTTATAATCACCCATTGAAAAAACTCTTATACAAGAGAATCCTGCTCGTTCCTAATTTCTTTGAAGTGAGCGAAATATTCTTGTCAGTCTCCCATTTTTTTAGATATTCTGATAATAATCCTTAATATAGAAATCCATCATGGATTAACTCTAGACATTTTTACTTGAACCAGATTAAACTTTATTTTTTAAATATTTTCAAGGGGTTCAAGATGTAATTTGTTCAGGTAGTAATATTTTCTCAAATTAAGAAACCATCCATGAGATTATCTACATGTAGTTTAGAACTTCTAATAACATTTCTTAATCTAGAAATCCATCATACAATTTAATCTAGTTATATTTCTTGAACCAAAAATAATCTCCAAGCTTCACTTCTTAATTAAGAAAAGGTATGAAAAGACAATTTAGAAATAAAAAACCTCGCACGTACCTGTCTCATTTATCAGAAGCGAGTGATGGAGAATGAGTACTTATTGTGAGATCTTTTTAGTCGGTTTGTTCCACAAGTTTTAATGTATGTGTATGTCTTTTGGTGTGTCGTGTTGATTACTTCTGGATTGCTAGATTGTTGACTAGCTGAAATATTGCCCTAGTTTCTCTCTCTCTCTCTCTCTCTCTTGAATAGAAACTTGCACAAATCAGTTACTCGAAACGCAACAGTTTTGTTCATTCTGAGTGAAAGAGAAGGATTTCCTTTTTCAAATGAGCAGTTCTAACCTTCTGCAGTTCCTCATACAGGATGATTAAGACGGGAATATCAGGATGTTTCGCAAAGAACGAGTTCCAAAGCGTAGTAAAATCAAACCAGTTTCCATAATCCGCTGGAAGGGAAAATAACCAACAATGATACACTCGGCAATGGAAACTGGAAAGCTGCAGCTATGTCAAACCATAAGAATATAAATATTTCTTCAAACAAATGTGTCGGCTATACTGAATTAGATAAATGTATGAATGTGCAATAATATCATCATTTTCCTGTGCTTAATAAGAGAAATAAAATATGTAAGAAATCACATCAATTAACTCTAGAGAACAGTTCCTTGATTGAGAGTACTAATGTTATTCTTGGATAAAAATGATAGCGATAATTTCTCAGACAATAGACTGAATATCAGCCATGTTCCCGCAACAAAAATAATCAACAGGCATGTTTTAATGGTTGTGTTTAATATGTTCAGGTCTATGGCAAGCCGTTTTGGTATTTATTCATTTATTTTTGATATCAAAAATTCTTTTTTTGATATCGAAAATTCTTTTTTTGATATCAAAAATACTATTTTGGATATCAAAAATTCTTTTTTTGATATCAAAAATAAAAGTTTATTTTTGATATCAAAAATAAAAGTTTATTTTTGATATCAAAAATACTATTTTGGATATCAAAAATTCTTTTTTTGATATCAAAAATACTATTTTTGATATCAAAAAAAGAATTTTTGATATCCAAAATAAACCGTTTATTTTTTATATCAAAAAAAGAATTTTTGATATCCAAAATAGTATTTTTGATATCAAAAATAAACCGTTTATTTTTGATATCAAAAATAGAGGACCACTTACACCAAACAGGGCCGTAGCCAGGATTTACTGAGGGGTGGTTCGCCTTCACTCCAAAAGGGCACATCATGGGGTTCGCTTTATGGGAAAAGGGGTAAATAGGGGGTTCGCTTCAGTGTTTGAAAAGGGCATTTGTATGAGAAAAGTATATAATATTTCCAAAAGGGGGGTTCGCCCGAACCCAGAACCGCCCCCCCTGGCTACGGGCCTGCCAAAACGGAAATAATGCGCTCTCCCTTACCAAGATTTATCTCCCATCTTTGGCTTCATCTCAAAAAGTGCTACCATACAAAATAACTCATAAAAATCATAATGCAAATTACACAAATTCTGTCGTTGGTTGTTCATATATTCAAGCATCTTCATAAGTCCAGGTAAATCCTAAATCCTCGCAGAGGGTTTACTTGGACATTTTTGGTGATTCGAATGAGTTCTTGATTCGATTCCTCCATTGTACAATCCCGTACATTTCATGCCCTGCGCTTGTTTTGAATTGGCATGTCGGTATCCCAAGCCTGCGGGTTTTGCTGGACTTCCGATGTTGATTTCATCCCAACATCAAAGCACTTTGGTCCGCGATGAAATCCAAACCTGTCACCTCTCATACCTCGCAGTGGATTGGCATAATCAGTTAGCTTAGCGCATTCACTGATTGGATTGGTTTAGGGGAAACCTCCTGACCTATTTATGTCCAGAACTAGTATGGGTAACTAACCAAGCCAGTGTATCGATTCTAATAGATCGATCGATACACTGGCTCGCGAGGATGATATTCAAGAGCTATCATTCAATCGAAATGTTCCCCTTGTTTATTGATTGATACAATTTCACTCCTCAGTCCCGACACCCGTCGTTTGGCGCCAAAAAAAAAATGGAGAATGGCTGATTCGGGTAACCCAACTCAGGCTAACGCTGTTGTTAGAAATATTGTACAAAATGCATTGTCAGCTGTACAGGAGGCGAGAGAATCAACAATTATCCGATTAAATACCAAAACGGCGCACATTTATTTTTGATATCAAAAATTCTTTTTTTGATATCAAGAATAAAGGAATAAATACCAAAACGGCTTGCCATATGGCAAGCCGTTTTGGTATTTATTCATTTATTTTTTATATCAAAAAAAGAATTTTTGATATCCAAAATAGTATTTTTGATATCAAAAATAAACTTTTATTTTTGATATCAAAAAAAGAATTTTTGATATCAAAAATAGTATTTTGGATATCAAAAAAAGAATTTTTGATATCAAAAATAAACGGTTTATTTTTGATATCAAAAATAGTATTTTTGATATCAACAATTCTATTTTTGATATCAAAATAAGAATTTTTGATATCAAAAATAGAATTGTTGATATCAAAAATAGTGTTTTTGATATCAACAATTATCCGATTAAATACCAAAACGGCGCACATTTATTTTTGATATCAAAATA